>VDFB02114560.1:252295-314662 GCA_007258455.2 Sequoia sempervirens | reverse complement strand
GGATTTTAAATTTGTCAGACAATTTTCAGTTTGTCAAAAATCATAACAAATCATTGCATTTATCTAGTTTACATAATCACATAATTGCATCACATCAAAAATAAGTTTCCAACCCTCAAAATAATTTAGATCCAAGGTTGGTTGACTCACCTTTTAGATTGTAAGTTAATCTCATACCCTTGTTGATCTGAATTCCAAATGTTTTGTAAGTGAGAAATAACTAATCATAATTAGATCTAAGATCACTTTTCCAATGAAACATGTAGTAACAATTTTGTTAAACCACATTATCGGTGTTCTACATGTATCTTTGATTCAAGAACCTATACCTTTTCCGAGCAAGTAGAGAACCCAATTTACTACTTATTGTCAAGTATTCCTACAAGCTTTGGGGAGAATGGCATATCTTTTCCTTCTACGAAAGGCTTGAAGCATATAAACTACAAAGGCTTTTTTAGGTTAATGGAGTGGTCCTATGACTTGTCCCTCTTAATTGTTACAAATACAAATCACGCCTTCATAACTCTACCTTGCAAATTAAAACACACAAACAATTGACTATTTTATTATTGTAAGGAACTTGATCGAAAAAGTATGAAACAACATCAGCGAAGAAGAATGTTCTTATTGTATCACCTTCAAAAAAACCTTCGATATTTCTCAAAGAAGTAAAACTCTGGAGCGGAATAGAAGAACAAGGTTTTCCTAATAAATATAAAACAACAGTTCACTGTCTTTATAAGTGGGTCCTGAGCCAAAATCAAAACACATACAGGGTTGTCAGGTTTCTTTAACAGTGACATCTGGGTCAAGCAGGGCTACCCCTTGCTTCCCACTTTATTTTCTCCATTGTAACACCACTTACTGGTTGTGTGATTAAAAATTATGCTATTTGTTGACGATCTCATCTTTCATTGCAAAAAACAATACAAACTTGAAGGAGCAACTGAAAGTCCTTGAGTTTTTTTTTTGCAATGAGGTGTGGTAGGAATATAAAAAATAAACAAAACACAGACAACAATTTTCTCTCCTCAACAAAAAAAATTGACACCTAACCTGCATTTTGAAATAAAAATCCTTAAAAAGAGTTGCTGAAAACAAATATCTGGGCCTTGGATTTCACAAAATTATGGGATTACAAAATTATATTGCAGCTTTGTTTAAGTTACTTGTTATACCCGTAATGCTATGTGGGTGTAAAGTTTACAAATTGAAAGAAGCGTAAAGCTCTTCTTATCACCAGCACTCATGGTCAAATCTTCAGTCCTCTAAAAGATCCTATTAGGATACAGGTGTTGGGTTAAGTGAAGCTCAAATTAGCATGTTTCCTTCATAATTTGAAATGCTTTCTCATTTTGTAATTACTTCTATTGGCATGTGTTGGCCAATTTAGAAGTTGTATATTTCAAATTGATTTTTCTAAATATTAGTTGGAAACTGTTTTATTAATAAGTTGTTGGTTGAATGTAATTTAATTCAGAACTTGATAATAAGAGAGATAATCCCTGAGTGTGGACGTAGCCATAAAATTGATGGTGAACCACGATAAATATGGTGTTCATATTTTTGTGATTGATTTTTAATCTTTTATTTTCTACAATTTATTTTTCATTTGATTCTCCAAATTATATTCAACAATTGGTATCAGAGCAGGTTGGAGAAATTTGGTGCAGGAAATTGTGAAGAACTTATGCAACCATGAAAGATGCAGACAAGTGGAAAATAGAAAAGTTTGCAGGACAAAATTTAGGCCTTTGGAAAGTGTAGATGGAATCCCTTCTCCTCAAACAAGACCTTTCAAATGCATTGGCTAGAAAAACTAAAGGGCAAGCATCCCTATCTGATGAAGAATGGTAGAAGCTGGACAAAAAAGCAAGAGCTACAATTTTTCTATCACTATCCAACAATGTCTTATTTAATGTCTCTGTAGAAAAAACTACACAGGAGCTGTGGGATAAATTGTCTTCAATGTATGAGATGGCATCTACCTCCAATAAGGTATTTATTATGAGGAAACTATATAATTTAAAAATGCGAGGAGGGGTTATGTCCAATCATTTGAATGAATTTAATACATTAGTTACCCAACTTATTTCTGTAGGCATAAATTTAGATGATGAGATCAAAGCTATTTTATTACTATATTCTTTACCCAATAGTTGGGAAGGTGTTGTGATGGTAGTGAGCACCTCGGTGGCTACCAAAAGCAAGTTGAAATTCGATGATGTTGCAGCCACTCTTTTGAGTGAAAATATGCAGAGAAAAAATCAGGAACCCTCGTCTGGTGAGGCACTAACTTCTGTAAGTACGGGTAATAGAGGTAGAAGTAAAGAAAGAAGCAAATATAATAATCAAAGGAGGGAAAAATCTAGATCGCAGTCAAGAGGAAAAATAGGTGTCTGTTGTTTTTGTGGCAAGCCAGGCCACACAAAGAAAAATTGTTGGAATTATAAGAAGGCACATGACTCAGTCATCAAAAATCAAGCAAACACTATAGGTGAAAAGGATGACGGTGTTTTAATCTTGGCTGTTGGAGACATGACTGCAGACTCTTGGGTGCTTGTTTTTGGAGCTTCTTTCCATGCTACTTCGTGCAGGCAAGCTTTCACAAATTTCAAAGAAGGTGCTTTTGGTAAGGTTTTTTTTGGTGACAATAAGGAGTGTGAAATTGTTGGTAAGGGTGATATAGTTTTAAATTTAAAAAATGGTAGTCAATGAATTTTAAAGGATGTCAAATATGTTCCTTTATTGAAAAGAAATTTAATTTCTGTAAGTCAATTAATTGCTTCTGGGTGTAAAGTTAAATTTTCTTTAGAAAATTGGCAAGTAACCAAGGGGGTTTTAGTGTTTGCAAGGGGAAAGAAGTTGGGTAATCTTCATATTTTAAAATGTCATGGTGAAGTGGTAGCTGCCATGACAGTCATGGACAACAACTCAGAAATTTGGCATAAGAGGCTCGATCACATGAGCAAGAAAGGGCTTGAAGTAATGCTTCAACGAGATCAATTTCCCGACTTAAAATCGATGGATTTGCAGTTCTGCGAGCATTGTCTTTAAGGCAAACAAAGTCAGGCCAGCTTCTTGAGGACAGGTCATGATCAGAAAATTACTCCTTTGGAACTTTTGCATTTAGACGTTTTTGGTCCCACTAAGGTAACTTCATTTGGGGTGAAAATTACTTTGTCACATTTCTTGATGATTATACTCGAAAAGTTTGGATTTACATGTTAAATAAGAAATCAAAAGTTTTTTCAAAATTTAAAATTTTCAAGGCTCTTGTCGAAAATCAAATAGAGCATAAAATCAAATGTCTGAAAACTGATAATGGAGGAGAGTTTTTCTCCTCGAAGTTTGATAATTTATGTGTAGACAACATTCGTAGAATCAAGGTGGTCCCATTCACCCCTCAGAAAAATGGAGCAGTTGAGTAGTTGAATCGAACAATTTTAGAGAGAGCACGATATATGCTCTCCAATGTCGGGTTGGGAAAAGAGTTTTGGGCAGAGGCGTGCAACACTGCAGTCTATTTGATAAATCATGCCCCGTCATCTCGTTTGGATTTTGACATTCCTGAAGAGAGATGGCTTGGGAAGAGAATTTCATATCATCATTTGTGGGTGTTTGGTTGTGAAGCGTTCGTGCATATTCCCAAAGAACAACGAATGAAGCTCGATTTCAAATCAAAAAGGTTCTTTTTTCTAGGCTATGGAGAAGATCAATTTGGTTTTAGACTGTGGGATCTCGTTGCTAAAAATATTGTTCGCTGTCGAGATGTTGTCTTCAATGAGAAAAAATTCTCAGGTTTGCAGTCTCTGGACAAATCTTCATATGAATTTTTTGAAGTTGATTTATTTGAAAATGGTCGTGTTAAGAAAACTTATGTTTCTTTCTCCTAGCCTTTAGTAATTTCTTCAAATTCAAGCACCCCTATTTATTCACAACCTCCTTCATCTATGTCTGCTCTGCAACAAATTGTTTGTTCTCTGCCTATTGTTAATGTTTATTCATAGCCCTTGCAGACTTTAGCTAGTCCCAAGCCCTCTTTGTTTGATGTGCAGCCAAATCAAACACATACGTTGCCCCCAACATTTCAAACGCAACATTCATTGTTTGATTTGTTGCCCCATTTAAGTCATGTGTAGCCTTTGCTAAGTAATTCACAACCTATACAAGGCTGCACGCAGTCGCCAAACATTGCGTTGCTGCCTTTACATTCTTCTGCGCCAGCCTTGAGTTACTCATTGCCTTCCATTGGTGAGAAGACGTCTCGACCATTTCAATCACACCCTCCTACATAGCTGGCGTGTGCTCCTTTGAGTGATTCATTTCCTACATTAACTCACTTGTTGCCTTCACAAACTCAAACACAGCATTCACATGATGCGCCTCCTCCATTGGATAATACACATCCAGTATTAAGTTCCCTACCTCAGTCATTTCCAACGCAGCTTTTAGATACTTCTTTACAGAATTTAAATGATAGGTATTTAAGTTCGCTGCCACTGGGAACCATAGACAATCAGAGTCTTTAGGGTAGTATACAGGGCCAACAATTTAGAGGAAGTAATGAAATGGGGAATGTAGGAAAACAAGTTATTGGAGGAAATTTACAATCTGATGAGGAAGCCACCAACAAAATATAATGATTTTGAGTTATTTTCATCTGATAACTATGATTATGAATTGTTGCTTTGTGGTGAGGTAGAGCCGTCGACATTCAAACAAGCTTTCAAAGATGCAAATTCAATCAAATGGATGGAGGCAATGCATGAAGAAATGGAATCTTTGCAAGCAAAAGACACTTGGGATTTGGTTCCTCTTCCGCCAAATCAGAAACCTCTGAAGAATAAATGGGTGTATCACGTGAAAGAGGAAGATGGAGGTCATCAACGTTATAGGGCCAGATTAGTTGTGAAGGGCTTTACTAAAGAAAAAAGCATTGATTTCAATGAAATATTTTCACTAGTTGTGTGAATGCAGACTATTAGAGCAGTGTTAGGCTTGGCAGCCATTTGATACCTTGAACTTGAGCAATTAGATGTCAAAGCTGCTTTTCTTCATGGAGATATTGAAGAGGAATTATACATGGAGCAACCTGAAGGTTTTGCAAAACTGAGTCAAGAACATTTATATTGCAGATTGAAGCGAAGTTTGTATGGGCTCAAGCAAGCTTCAAGACAGTGGTATTTAAAATTTGACAGCTTCATGACTCAACAACATTTTATTTGTTGTGATTTAGACCCGTGTGTTTATTACAAGAAGCTTCCAAATGGTGAGTTTGTTATTTTGTTACTTTATGTTGATGATATGTTGGTTACAGGCAATAGTGTGAGGATAGTTCATGAGTTGAAACAACATTTATCTCAAAGATTTTCCATGAAGGATTTAGGGGCAACAAAGAGGATTCTTGGGATGAATATAATCAGGGATAGGAAAAGGAGAGAACTTAGATTATCTCAAGAAAAATATATTCTTAAAATCTTAGATAGATTCAATATGAAGAATGCCAAATCCGCGAGTACTCCTTTGGCTGATCATTTCTGGTTATTCTCAGTTGTGTCCAAAAATAGAAGAAGAAAAAGAATACATGAAACGTGTTCTATATTCATCAGCAGTTGGAAGTTTAATGTATGTCATGACTTGTACTCTTCTGGATATTGCTTAGGCACTGGCAGTAGTGAGCAAATTTATGAGTAATCCGGGTAAACAACATTGACAGGCAGTACAGTGGATATTCAAGTATTTGAAAGGTACATTTGATTGCGGTTTATGTTTTGGTGGTAAGGACATTCATCTAGGAGGTTATGTTGATTCAGATATGGCTGGAGATATGGATAAACGACGTTCTACTACCGATTATGTGTTCACTTTTTTTGGGGCAGCGATTAGTTGGGTTTCTCAATTGCACCAGGTGGTTGCACTTTGTTCTACATAAGCAAAATATATTGCTCTTTCTGAAGGGCCAAAGGAAATGATTTGGTTGCAAAGGTTGTTAGGTGATTTAAGGTTTCAACAATTAGTTTTTACTGTCTTTTGTGATAGCAATAGTGCTATTCACTTGTCAAAGAATTCAACCTTTCATAATCAGACAAAGCATATAGAGTCGCGATATCATTTCATTTGCCATTGTATTATAGAAGGCAAGCTGCAGGTGGAGAAAATTGACACAAAGTTGAATCCACCTGACATGTTGACAAAGGTAGTTCCCAGGGAGAAGTTCGATTTATGTAGGGTCTCTCTCGGCCTTGTACAACTCTGACATTAACTTTGCAGTGGTGAGATATTTTTGAACAACAATTTGGTCTTCAAGTGGGAGATTGTTGGGTTAAGTGAAGCCCAAATTAGCATGTTTCCTTCATAATTTGAAATGCTTTCTCATTTTGTAATTACTTCTATTGGCATGTGTTGGCCAATTTAGAAGTTGTATATTTCGAATTGATTTTTCCAAATATTGGTTGGAAACTATTTTATTAATAAGCTGCTGGCTTAATGTAATTTCCTCCATGACCTTGTACTGCTTTTAACAATCTCAGTAACCTCCTTTCCTCAGGGTCTTCTATCTCATCTGCTGGTTGTTCTTGATTTTCCCTCACATGCTCTTCATCTTCATCATTATCTTCTTGGTCTTCTTGTTCTTCTCTCCTACTTCTCTCAAGATTGTTTATCCTTTCTTGCATAGTCTCTTTCTCCCTTCTCCATTGTCTTTTTTCCCTTGCTCTGGTCTGCTCTCTTGCTGCTTCTTGTTCTCTTCTTTCCCTTCTTTCTTTTTCCAAGGTTTCCCTCAACTCCTCCAACTCTCTTGCTAACTAATTTTTAGGTGCCATTGTTGTTTCTTCAATCCCTAAAGGACTTACTCGCTGCTCTGATACCACTTTGATGCAGGGGGTTTGGTACTTTGAAAGAAACACAAATTTCTCAAGGTTTGCAAGACACAATCTCAACCACTCTTCCAGGCACTCTGATGGAGACAAAGCCCAAATGGCTCACTCATGAATCAAATCCTTCTCCAATGGATCCAAACCCTAGGAATGATCTTAAGGGGAACAATTACACTTGTCTTGAAGGTTTCCAAAATCCCAAACCTCTGTCTTGAACAAAATCCACTTTTCCACCTTAAGTAGCCTTCTAGCCCTATTAGGCCTCTAGCAAAGGATTTTAGACTTTTCTCTCAAACTTCCCAAAGGAACCTCCAATATAATGACTGAATGAGATGAGGTTTGTGATCCTACACAACATACTAGGTTCTTGATAGCACTTGTTTCAGAAAAACCCTTCCAAAATCTGTTGTCTCCTCAAAAACTAGGCCTAATTAGCCCTCTTTTCCAAAGCAACCCCTCTCTAAACTAAACCCCTGACCATGAAACTTTCAAAAGTCTCTTAAAATGTTCTCAAACCAAGGATTCCAAGTTTTTAGGCTTCTATGACACCTCTAACATGCTCAAACACAAAACCCTCCAAAACTTGCCTCAAAACTAGGGCTTCTTGGTTACTCACTTTCCAAACACTTCTAAAACCATCTCTTTGACTTTTCACCATTAGATCAACATAATAAATCAATACAAACTCAAAAACTTGCCCCTTATTAAGGAAGATCTTCTGCTGCTATACTTTAACCCCATCCTCATGCACTTTTCCTTGCTAAAACTCGGTGTACACCTTAGAATTCCTCTTCCCTACACATTAGCTTGTTATATTTGTATTATACATGTTAGAATAGATCCATTTCACAAGTTACAACATCATTTCCTCATGAAATGGATCAAACATCCATGAAAACCACCAAAAAATAGTGAAAATCTACACTTTCTTGAGGACAGTCAATAATATAATGTAAGAAACATATTTCTAATGTCTATCAGAGCATTCAAAAGGTTAAATAAATGTAAATACAAGTCTCTACTTCATCCAATGGAACTTATCTTCAGTAGAAATCAATAGATCATCAAATGAGCACAAGAAAATGCAAAAAAAATGAAGTTTTTATTGATTTTCTGTAACAGTCCATACAACACTTAGAATATCAGCCAATAGCCCATACAAATAACTTTTCCAACCTTAAAAACCCTTCCCCCAACTGTCCCAACCGATTAGAATTGGTTTCATTACATTATTAGTGCTAAATCATCAAAAACACACTTTCCCGCCAAAGTTGGAATTTGAAAATCTGAATTTTCCAACTCTTATTTTATAGATTCCTACAACCTAAAAACTATTGAATCTTTAACATCCAACCTTATTTGACATAATTAAATCATTTTATACCTCTCTAAACCCCTAAGACACTATTGGTCCATTTACAATCATTTTTGGTCTTATGGTCCTTATCAGGACCCTTAGGACTTTTGATCTTCCAATTACTCTCATCCATGCCAAATACCATTATAGGCTTCAATATGTCATAATTGATGTTCTGAGATCCTTGACAAGTCTTCATGACCCCTGCATACTCCTAGCTCTTGAAATGTTTCATGAAGTGCTTGGGTGCTCCTGCACCATTCTCCCCAAGAAAGAAAGAGTTCTTGCCCCAAGAAGTATCCAACTTGTTGCTGCCATAATACTCCTTATTCCTGTATGTTTGCACCTTTTGATTACCAAGCATGAAATCTTCCAAAGTTACCTTCTTCCTTTTTTGCCAACCTGCATTCAACTTACTCAACATGTTAGTGTCAAAATTGTGTTTTGTTTGTCCTTTTTGCTACTTGAAATCAGTCTGATTTTGTGCCCTATTTCTGCCTCTATGCCACTGATTTCCTTGTGAAGAAACACCACCCCTATTACCCTTAACAATAGGGCATTCAATACTTCCAATCTTAATACTGTCCAAGTCCCAAAGATTCTGATTTTTAGGACTGTATGCTTCATATCTCTGCTGCAACCTATCATTTTTCTTCCAACCAATATCTTCCCCTGTCTTACCCTGCACTTTCACCTGCAAATTCTTCTCAAAACATATCACAAAACTCTCATTAGACTGCTCCAAAAGCAAAGGAACCAACTTATATCTACTAGCATCTTTATGCACCAAATATGTGTTGTGAAAACCATCATGCACTGTCCTCCTAGCATACTGCCATGGTCTCCCTAAGATGATATGACCACAAGTCATTGGAATGACATCACAAAGCACCCTGTCATGATAAGATCCAATTGAAAAATCTACATAAGCCCTCTTACCAATCTCTACATGCTACATTTGAGTTACCCAAGTGGCCTTGTAGGGAGTAGGGTGATCAAATGTTTCAATGCCTAACTTGGTTACCATATCAACTGAAACTAAATTGCTATGTGACCTTGAATCTATGAGCAATCTACATATTTTACCATGACTCAAACAATTTGTTTTGAAAATAGTTACCTTTGGCTCTTGATGAAGTCTTTCTCCTTGCTTGACCATAAGAAACTCACCATCAGTCATAGGGTCTGCCATGAATGTTTTTGATTCCTCCTTCTTGTCTTCTTCTTCTTGTACCAAGTTAGCTCTCCTATCTCTGCCGCTATCAGCTTGTTCCCATTTAGGACACTTGAAGGAAGGATGCCCTGGTTCATTGCAATTGAAACACCTACATGTGAATGGGCCTCTACCTTGTCCAAATCTGCCTCCTCCTCTAGGAGTGTATCCACCTCTTTGATCAAAAAATACCTCTTTACCTTTGTCATTGCTGCCTTGTCCTTGTTCTCTATTACCTCTGCCCCTGTTTGAACTACCTCCTCTTCCACCATTGCTTGATCTTTCTTCCTTCCTCTTCACCTTTTCTTCTGCTCTAATGGCCAACTGAAAATATTCTCTTAATGTCCTTGGCAATTGCAAACCAATCTCATTTTGTAGATTATACCTCAAGCCATTGATATACCTAGCTACTTTCTCATCTTCTTCCTCATAACCTCCTCTAATACCAAGCTTGTGAAATTGCTTAGTATAGGACATCACATCCATGTCCTTTTGTCTTAAATTCTGCCTCATCCTCTTCACATGAATTGTGTAATCAGATGGTAGGAATTGTTCCTTGACCAAACTCTTCATCCTTGCCCATGTAGAGACTTTTGCCAATCCCCTAGCCATCCTATCATTCTGAAAAACTAGTCCACCATGTCAATGTTGTGCCTCTCAACTTAGTTTTTTCAAACTTAACCTTCCTCTCTTCATCCATCTCTTCAAACTCAAAATAGTTCTCTAAGACATCAAGCCATCCTAACACATTTTCACTATCCATCTTCCCTTGATAGATAGGCAAATCTATGTGACTCTTTCCTCCATGACCTTGTACTGCTTTCAACAATCTTAGTAACCTCCTTTCCTCAGGGTCTTCTATCTCATCTGCTGGTTGTTCTTGATTTTCCCTCACATGCTCTTCATCTTCATCATTATCTTCTTGGTCTTCTCTCCTTCTACTTCTCTCAAGATTGTTTATCCTTGTTTGCATAGTCTCTCTCTCCCTTCTCCATTGTCTTTCTTCCCTTGCTATGGCCTGCTCTCTTGCTGCTTCTTATTCTCTTCTTTCCCTTCTTTCTTTTTCCGAGGTTTCCCTCAACTCCTCCAACTCTCTTGCTAACTGATTTTTAGGTGCCATTGTTGTTTCTTCAATCCCTAAAGGACCTACTCACTGCTCTGATACCACTCTGATGCAGAGGGTAAGGGAACTTTAGGAAAACAACAATGATTTCAAGGATTTCAAAGATGCACTCACAAACCTCTTCTAGACACCCCTGTGGATTCAAAACTTGATAATAAAAGAGATAATCTCTGAGTGTTCATCAAATTGATGGTGAACCACGATAAATCTGATGTTCATATTTTTGTGATTGATTTTTAATCTTTTATTTTCTGCAATTTATTTTTCATTTGATTCTGCAAATTATATTCAACAAGCGCATATCCCCAATAGAGGCACCAGCTGTGATTAAAATCCTATGGCACTTGAAGAGAATGAATGCATAGAAGATACTAGATGGTCTCTTATGGTGGTAGGAAAGATCTTAGAAAAAAAAAATTGATGGAACAAAACAACAAATAGATGAGTGGGTATCATATTTTAGAATGTCATCTAAAATTATTTAGAAAAAGATTCAATGATTGAATTTTAAAAAAAAAAATACAAACAAAAACCAGATATCTGATGAAAAAAGATAGCCCAGACCTTACAGCCTATCTACTTGAGACAACTTGAAGAATAGAACACATAATATTAAAGAATAACTGCTCTATAGAAATATATTACAGTCCATTAAATCAGAAAACTTACCAGACAAACTGATGCAAACAAGACCGACAATGGACATATAGGTTGAATAGACAGCCTCTCACACATCTCTATCGGTTTCAATCAGCTGGGGAGGAAGCGTCATAACTTCTACTATCCTACTTCTACACATCTTTCAATCCTCAGCTAAGACATTGGAATGCTGCACTACTACACTCCCCTGTCCCTCCGCCGTACTTGTTCTCTCCTCTGTTTTCTTTTCAGACATATTGTTTGATTAAATAGAGAATACCAGTTTCCAGCAAGGTACCATTGCTGTGGATATATTGTTACCCACGACCTCCTTGAAAACAACTCAGCAATTAAATTAATAACCGCCAACCATTGCTGTGGATATATTGTTACCCTCGTCCTAATAATCAGAGATGACTATCAAATACAGGAAACTGACGACTGAAACACATCACACCCAAAGATCTGCCGAAATAGAGACTACAGGGGGCACCTGTCCGTTAATAATCGAAAAGGCCAGTAAAAATGATAAATTGGATTTTTATCTAAATGAAATTTGATTTCAAATTTATATACACGATTTTTATTTTTTCTTCCCTACTGTACTCTTGTAGGAGAGTCCCATAGACCTATAGGTGTCGTGGGCATTATTAAAACATATCAATTCATTTCATACTGCCAAGTTTCAAATGGAAATCTAAAGACAACACTTTAGTGATGTATAGCCAGGAAAAGCAAAAAAAATTAACTACTACGAGCACATCATCATTCAATTTACTGAGAGTGTCTCTACAATGGATTATTCCTTCTAGTTTAAGATCGGTGTATTTGTACAAAATTTTATATATTAAAATATTTAAATGTATTAACTAAAGGTTCATGGTATTTCCAAGAAAGATAGATATCAATACACAAATCCATTCAGGGAAATTTCTTGCTCGCAGAGAGTTTGAATTTGCATAATGCAAACATAGTAATAAATTTGTTATAACACATTTTTGTTGTACATGTCTCCTAGCTATGGGACCTGCAACCATCTTCAAACAAATGAAGAGACCAATCAAATTTTCTATCTATTCATTATTCCAAGTGACACTACTGTCGCATCTTGCTTCGACAAGGTTACAAAGTAGCCACAAACTCTGGGGAGGCTGGTAATGACTTCTCCTCTGAGAAGGATTTGAAGCGTATAAAGGCTTTTCCAGGTTTATAAAGAGGAACCTGATGACCTGCCCATTACTGTCACATCTTGCTTCTTGAGGTTTACGAAGTAGCCAGAAGCTCTGGGGAGGCTGGCATTTGCTTACCCTCTAAGAAGGATTTGAAGAGTGTAAAGGCTTTTTTAGGTTTATGCAGTGGCACCTCATGACCTGCCCCTCTGATTGTTACAAATGTTAACCCTTCATACTCTTGAGTCCATCCTCCTACCTGAAAAATTAAAAACAATTACCATCATTCATATAGATGCTATTAGGATTTCAATGAAAATTTAAAATCTCAGAAGTAAATGTTTGTTGTCATAATTGCATAGTAAGAAATACAGTTTAGTAGTTGTCCATTTATGATTGCAATAGATTAAAAAAGTCAGTGTCAAGTGCCATGGATAATTTATTTGTCTCACACCTGCTAACCCGCCCATGGAAATTTTGTGGAAATAAAAGTAAGAGAAAGATGAGACCTACCTGTCCATCCTCATACCAAGGATGCCACTGAGTAACAGTGCGAAGTTTAAGTGCATTTATAGAATATCTGGTTGATGTTACCGGAATTACTGCATCTGTATCTCCACTGAAAATTGAAAACACCAAAAACATCTTTAGCCCATTGTTATTACAAAGAATCACAAAAGTGGGGATAAGATGAGTACTTTTATTTCTCTAGATGGAAAGCAATAATTTATATGTTCACCTGAACATCCAAATACGTAGATTAGCTTTTATAAGTTCCCGGTAAATTGGCAGCACAGACCTAGGAGAGTCATTCCAGTTTTCAGAGACTGCATCACTGTATATTGCATCCAAAAGAGATCAGATTAGTAAATAAACTTCATTCCACAAATAATGGAAAAAAGCAGAAAACCAGGAATCATGGAATGTTCACAAATCATATTTCACTGACAGATCTCAAGAAATGAGTGATTCTGCCAGAACAATCATTTCATTGATACAAACCTACAAGTTGTCCATCTATAAGGAATTCCTGTAACATTGGCATGAAGAGCCTCCTGCACCTCAGGCAGATTGAAGTAAATTTCAGAATATTTCTCAGTGCAAGGATCATACTCCCCAAACAGGTGCCTCCATGGCTGCCAATAAAATAGCTGTTAGAGAAATGGTTTAAGCTAGTGCTTCTCTTGGTTTTTCTTTCCAGAAATTACCAGTTCAATTACCATAAGATTGCAGTCCACAGCTATTTATAAACATGCTCAATTTAAGAAAGTGGACTATATAATTGAAGCCAAGCGGAAGTTAGGGCGACATTGCACTTTAAACTACGCCCAACCTAATCTATTAGCATACATGAACTCCCAATGTAACCATGAAACTTACATTCTTCTTTATATGTTGCTTTCCAGAATTTGCAGTGATGTTTGAGCAAGGAGGGGTGTAGATGCTGTACGGGTCTATTTGTCCCATTTCTGCATCAGCATACTCTAATGCCTTCTCACAAAGATGTGATGGATGCACAAGTGATGAAAAGTCACAGAAAATGTTAAGCTTTCGGTAGGTGCTGTCAGATATCATCCCATGCGACCACATATACTCATAAATCCCTACATTGTCATGGAAATCGTCCGTAACTGCGTTCCCAACCTGCAACAGATATGTATTTTCTGCTTAAAGAAAAAATGTATTTCTACTGTCCCACAAACCTTTTGCTATTATGTGATTGCTCTATAGATATCAGTCGTCTACTCCAAAGAGGTCATTTTATTTACATGCAAATGCACATATATGGTTGATGACTCAACTTAGGACCTTACCATGTACCCCTTCAGGTTAATAATTGGATTTGCCAGGACCTTGTTGCGTGTGTAGATAACATGAGCTAGTTGAGGAACATAATGCCCTGAAGAAAATAGCATTAAAAGAATATGTCAGATCCTATTTGCTTCTCTGTTTATAAAAATATGCACAATATGGCTTCCAATAAAAGATATCTCATCTAAATTCCACATTCAAGTCCAGAGAAACTTCACACTCTTAAGTGCAAATATCCATTCACTAAATCTCAGAATAGTAGGTTCAAAGGCTGCAACATTTATGAATGGAAATCAAGCTCAACCATATCAAATCAACATAAATTCTACAGCTAAAATCAGAACATACCCTAAAATGTCTTGGAATGCAGGACAAATGAGAACAAAGATATCAGGACTGAAACTTTACATGTGTAGTTAAAAAGGGCCCCAAAAAAAAAACATTCTTGCTCTTGTCTAGTTCTTTCCATATGATGCAAATCTGCACAAAGATTGTGCCTTCGTACATCTGTGCTCACAATTGTTGAGCGCTTTCTCTAAAAATATTCGTATAAGCATATTCATGTTGCTGTATACAACCCTACTTTTCAAAGAGATTTATGTCACCATACAAATGTATCTGTGCACACTAACAATGATAAAGAATTTTAAGATACAACCAAGTTCACAAGTCAGAGATTGCTAAAGTTAATATATAAGTTAAGGAAGTGCTGATACCTCCATAACTCTCTCCAGCGATGTAGAAGTCTCTATTCTTATACTGGGGAAACTTTTCCAACCAGTTGGTCAGGAAAACAAATGAATCTTCAGCTGCAATTCCAGGAGGACGATTTATTTATATGGCTGTATAGGTATTTTGGGGTTAAAAACAGAGGGACAAAATCAAAAGTTAAAAGGGCAGTACAAAACATGGTACCCGTTTGTCCGTCTCCCGATTTCTTAATGTCTGAAGAAGTGTTGGTGTAAGAATAGCCAACTCCAGCAGGGGAATCCAAGAACAGGATATTGGCCACTACATGATCGCCCAAATGTCAGATAAAATATATTCTTGTTAAGGCATGCATTCCAGATTTTTTTTTAATTTAAAAAAGTGAGGGCATTACGCAACCCATCTTTAAACCTGACCAGTTTCAGAAATCTCTTACATTTATTCCATGAATATGGATTGAGAAAGATTGTTTTCCCGTCAGAATTGATATGAAAAGGCCCAAGCTCTTCAGCTTCCCCATATGCCACAGAGGAACATCCAGGGCCTGCACCAAAATAATGATGATATATCACTGGAATCATCGGTAACATTCATTTTGAGACAAAAACATTTCAGGATAATCCTGGATGTTAATAAGCTTTTCCAAACAAGCCCCAATTAATTAAAACTCCAGAATCAGAAGAAAAGGAAAAGGGTAGCGAATAATTAATACATACCTCCATTCAACCACAAGAGAAGGGGCTTGGATTGGGCATCATCGATTGCTTCAATAAGCCAGTAGAAGAGAGCTCTACCAGCCTTTTTGTCCACAGTTACATATCCTGAATATTGGTCAAAGTTCACATTTGAAGACAGCCCAGGTAACCCCTGTATTCTATCCTTGATTTGTTCATTTTTCCAATCCAACTCTTCTTCTGCTGAAACAAATATTGTGGTGTGCAGCAACAAGAAAATCACAGCACACCCCACATAAACTTTTCCTCTGCCTCTCTCCATGTTAATCTTCTTTCAGAATACGAATCTGGTGTAACATCACACAACATACTTCTCATAAAATGATTGTTCTGAGGAGGACGGCCGTGACGTACGTTTATATCATCTAAAACTGAAGTCACTTCACATAAGGGAGTGCTTGCTTTTCTTGTAAGAAACCATTGATTGCCGTCACATGCTTTCCCTGCAGGCCAGCGCACAGGCTGTCGTTTTTGCCCATTTGGTGCCCATAACTAGGCCTACAGACGGCCGAGATCCTCCAAGATCTTCGGATTGAATCTGCACCTTTCATGTTTAAAAATTTGCACAACCTTTAAGGAGTTCTTTTAATGTAGTTCGTCACGTGAGTGGAAATTTCGGACAATGTTGGTTTTCTTTATTAATTTTTCTTGCAAGACGGTAAAGGATTTCAATTTTAAATTTGGGTAAATTTTGGATTGGTCAGAATATGAGATAAGGAACAAAATATTATATTTTATAATGTTTGAAAGTTGTACACCATGTTCTTTTTTCTTATGGTTTGAGAATGATTGGATTCGGTTTGAGAATGTTTGGATTAGGGTGTTTTAAATGTAATCATATTTATAAAGTGGTATATTCTTGTTTCAATTTGGTTCACTAATTATATATCTTAAATTTTTTATCTTAATTTTAGAGATTTATTTATTTTATTTTAGATGTATTAATCATCATTTTTTATTTTTATTTTTAACAACAATCTCTGATTCATTTCTTGAGGTGAGACTAGTCTTCTCCAATAAAATCCAACAATCTGCAAGTTAGTCCCAATTGGGTAAATCTGGGAGCGGAGTTGAACTCGAAACCAATGGGGAACAAACCCATGGCTCGAGCCAACTCCGCTACCATACATCACAATCATATTGAATATTTGTCTAAATATCTTCATTGTGTTTTTTACCCTTCTATTTCAATATTAGGTATTAAAGCTTCAACTAGGTTGTAAAGCAAATGTCTTTCTTATAGTTTTATTAGGTTTTTGTGGTTTTAGTGAGAGTATATTTTTGGATTTATGGATCCAAGTGTGGTTAGAGAAGCCATGATAAGCACATCACATTTGGAGATTGAGAAGTTTAATAGATTTATAATTGACTTGTGGAAGTTGAAAATGGAAGATCTCTTGAAGGAGAGAGAACTATCACAACATACTCTAAGTTTGCAAAGATTCCATATGAAGGTTGGAGAAGTTGGATAAAAAGGCACGGGGAACCATATGGTTGTTCCTTATAGATTTGGTTTTCTTGAATGTTTCAAAGGAGGCTAATTCTTTCAATTTGTGGAAAAGATTTAGTAAGATCTACCAAACAAAGAGTTTGGCAAATAAACTTTATTTAAAAAAAAATGTATTCCTTAAAAATGAAGGACTTCGTAGCAAAAGACTTAAATATTTTAATCCTATTTTGAGTTAGCCAGGTAATAAGGGAATGAGCTTAACTTTGCAAAGGATCTTATCATTTGTCAAC
This sequence comes from Sequoia sempervirens, assembly GCA_007258455.2. Taxonomy (NCBI): domain Eukaryota; kingdom Viridiplantae; phylum Streptophyta; class Pinopsida; order Cupressales; family Cupressaceae; genus Sequoia; species Sequoia sempervirens. Next base: position 297,289 of record VDFB02114560.1, on the reverse strand, counting down.
ATGTAAATGAATTAAACCATTATCCCAAAATGAACACAAACCTAATCAAGAAATAATATGAATATGTGAATTTCCCCTCTATAAATATATATATTTATAGAGTGTGTTACTTCTTCAATAACTTCAAAGTGTGTATATATATATATACTTTAATATGTAGATAGTAAAGAGATTTTGTGAACACATTCATACCATTACAATATTTTTGCACTATTAATATTAAAAACTTATTTTATTGTAAAAACTAATATAAATATTATATAAAAAAATCAATATAAATTATAAATCTGAAAACTTTCGAGTATAAAGTTAAAACCAATTAATCTAAACCTATCACACCCAAACACAATATTATTTTTAAATTTAAAAAATCTCAATTAGATCCTCTTTGAATTTCTTTCTATGGTAAATCTTGTTTTAATGTTTTAAACAAATAACCCAAATTCCATGATAAAGATATACTTCACAGTTTTATTTTATTTTTTAGAGTTTGATAAAGCCTCGCTTAAGTCATAGAGATTTTAAAACGGCACTCAAATAGTTATTGTGAGTTGATCTTAAATTAAATGGAGAGGAGGAGAGTGTAAAATTAGTGTAGCTTTATTCAAACGTACAAGTCTTAAAAGAGCATTAAATGTTTGAAGAAGGTATAGAGTAAAATTAATTCTGAAACGTGCAAGATTTAAGTATAAATATAGTGCTGTTTTAATTTATGGAATCGAAATTGTGTGTAGAATTGAATTTGTGACTTTATTCATATCATATGAGTTTGTTTATTTTCATATATGTGTTTTAAATTTGAAAGAAATAGGTTGTGTTTAAAAATATCTTTGAAGAATTTGTTGATTTGTAATCGTTGTTGAAAATTGAGGTGTTTTCTTAGCTTAATAGTTTGTAAAACTTTAAGATTGCTTATCTAAATATGTTTTTCCTTTGTTATAGATTCTTTGTGGATGATTATCTGATTAATCCATTTTACTGTTTGTAGAATGAAGGCAAAAGTTGATAGAAGAATTAGTTAGGATATTAGAAATATTACACAAGCATGTACCATGGAGAAACCCTTTCAGAAAAAAAAACTCAACCAAGAATTAATCTATTATTCAATCTCTGAAGTAGATTACAATAGCTTCAATTCTTGCTTGAGAATGCTTATTTTCTCTTCACCAAATATTCTTCACAACCTATAATAAAACTGATACTAACTCTCTTCAACTTGCTTCAGATAAATAGGCATTAAACAACTTTGTAAACTCAACATGAGTTACAATTACAATGCTTAAGCCCTATCCCTAAAAGGTACGCCTATCTCTTGCAAGTAAAGTTATGTTGTGAAGAACAATGTCAAATCCTCATCTTCATGCATTTGGGCATTCCAAACTAAAGTAGCAACTCAACCTTTATTTTGTAAATATCTTCAAGGCTTCATCCTCAAAGTAGGTGCCCAAAAGTGGGCCCACTTAACTTAGTCTTCTGAAATATCTTACCATGCAAAGGAGTTAATTCCAAGAAGCCAAGTTGGGTCCAAGTCATTTCCTATTAACTGAAACATTCTCAACACCATTCATACAAGAATGGTCATCACTTGTTAACTAAAGGTAGTCCCTATTATCTATTATGCAATTCAAGTCATTAGTCATGCATTCCAAGTTAACTGAAGTCAACTAGCATTCAACTAAAACTAACTGAAGATAACTGAACCATAACTAAAGTAAACTAAACTGAACTGAATTGAACTAAACTAAACTAAACTAATTTTGAATTGAATTGAACTAAACTAAACTAAACTGATCTTATATGAACTGAATTAAACTTCATGCATGTAAACATCAAACCCTAACTCCTAGGATCTTTACATGCATTCAAAAGTGTTATCTCTTACTCCAAATAGTTAATTGAACTCAAGGTGAGTGTCACCTACCATGTGGGCGCCCCCATGTGCCCCTATTATTTAGGAACTCATATTGGACGCTCTGACATGCTCCTAACATTTAGAATTAATTACAAATGCCAATTCACATGATTATTTCATCAAATATATAATCTCTTTCTAATCCTAGTGTTGGGGAACACTATCCAAGGACTTAGGAGATACATGAAATAAATTAGGAGATGTACATGAAATACATAATGTTTAGGATTGCAATTAAATGGCATCCTATTTCCAAAAATCATTATATTCTTTTCAGACAAACTTCTTGATGGAATGACTTGACAACTTGAAACAAGGTCGAAGACAATAAGTAAACATGTGGATATGATCCTAAGATGATTATATAATGCTGATGTAACAATAATTGTGCTTGATTCTTCTTATTTCTTGATATTCTTTTTTCTCTTTGTTATTCTAAGATAAATATAAGACAATTCAAATAAATTAAGATTATCTTTAAATAAATCATTATACTACATAATTTTAAAATAATTTACACTATAATTTATATGATTAATATAAAAATAATAAAATTTAACTTTTAAATTTTAAACATAAAAATAATCTAAATCATATTTGCACTTGCAACCCTAAACAAAGGCAAAACCAATTAACTTCTTTGCACTTTTAGTTCGTGCATGATTTTAAGTCATCATACTTTAGTTTGTAAATTATCCTTTGTAAAAGAGGAGTGAAACAATTGAATTGTTACTACACACATATTCAAAGGATTGTTATAGATTGGTTTATGCAAGATACTATTGCACCTCAATTCTTGAGCTTCAAGAGTGAAGCACTTCTCACAGATGCATTTTAGATTGGAAAACATGGATTCTTCCTCATGCAAATATGCTCTTTGATGTCCTTGTCATTGTTGGTCTTGGCCTTAAATGGTGGATATGTATCTTCTACAAACACGCTCAACTCTTTTCTATCCAAATTGTCACTAGGGAATATTATGGGCGCATCCCAAAATCAATGTTTGTAGACTCCATGTTTGTGGTCTTAGCTCCTTTAGATTGGTATTTTTCATTATTATGGTATATGGTTCTTGGCTCTAATTTTTTACATAGAGAATAGATTTATTTTGGTTTGGCTTGTGTGTTCTTGTTTATAGTGGTATGTTTTTTTCAAGGGTTTGTTTTTTTATTTAAATGGTTGCTAGTTTTTGCAATTCAATAGTAGTTGTTGGAATTGTAGGTTTAGACATGTAGGATAATGGCATGATTGAAATGATCTTTTTGAAAGTTTGTTTAGAAGTGGTACATGAGATAAATGTTCTACTTTCAATGTTGTATTATCACTTCATGATTTTGATAATAAGTATAAGTGGCTTGAAAGTTTTACTTTAATAGGGTATTTTTCTGAAAGAATACCCCCTAAAGCATACTCAAAAGTTGGGTCAATTCCACCTAGGCTCCTTATAGTGTCCACATGGAGACTATTCAAAGCCTCATGAAGGGTTTTTTTTTTTTCATTTTCCGAAGGTGAAATTTATGAAGGTCATATTTGAGAATGGCCCATTGTATATTCATAATTCTTTAATGATTTTCTCCCCTTCAACTCAAGACTTTGTTGTCTCTAATAAGAATTCCCTTTGAATCCTAATCTAGGTAGAGTTCCCTAATCTCCCTACCTTTGTCACCTTTTCTTAACCATATTGCACCCTCTTTAGGTCATGTGGTTCATATCAACCAAGATAGTTTTTCCTACCCATCCCAGAAAAGGGTTTTCCTTGAGCTCAACTCATCTAAGGACTTCAAAGACCTTGTTGACATATAGATTGGTGAGCTCATTACTTCATGCAAAGAATCATGTACTTATACCTTCCTAACACTTGCTACAAGTAGCAATCATCTACACATAAAATAAAGGATTGTCCCCTTGTCACCCAACATCCCCAGCCAACTCCCAAGCCTTCTAAGGATGTTCCTCCTCAAAACATGGTCCACAATAGGTGGTAAGAAGAATAATTGCAATAATGGAGAAAATAGTCCAATTCCTAATGGGACACATAACCAAACCACTAGCCTATAGATTTCAAAGCTAGTTAACTATAATAAAAAGAAGATTATCACTTCACAACTCATTGAATCCTCCAAAGAGGTGACTAAGCCTTGATTTAATGCAATATTGTTGACTACCAATGTTCTATATTCTTAAGCTACTATACAAGAAAATTCTCTAATTTCTCTAGCATCCCCCACATCTACTCAACAAACTATTAAAATATATCATAGTCTTGGTTGTGAGGTGGAGGAAGGAGAGTACATATGCTACACAAATTCCAATCTCATGGCCCAACAATCACAATCTAGCTGGGAAGTTTTAAATTGTCTAAAAGAATCATAGAGGAAGATTCTTGGAGAAATAACTATGAAGCTCTTGATGAGCTTGATAGAAATGATATGGTTCTTGATTTTAATCTTCCATGAATTTTGTTTCATGGAACCTTTCGGGGTCTAAGAGGCCTTAGAAGAAAGTTTATTGTTTGGAGTTGTGTGCTGTAACGACCCAATTCTGCGTAAATTAAAAACTTTCCAATTCTCACTTAAAACATGTAAAAGTAACATATAACAAAGATATTACAATAAATTTCTTCCTTTCTTTATTGATGAACACGTACAAGTTACAATATGTTTCCTCATGAATTTTATTTTCATTGTAAATATAAATCAGAGTACAAAAGTAATACAGTTACATACATAGCTTGTAAGCTTTTGCACAAATAGAAGTAAGAAGGTCCATGAGTCCGTCCTTTCAAATCTTGGTACATCGGCCGCTTGCTGTGGAGGAGAAACATCACTCGGGCGCTTTTCCGCCAACCACGGACTTATAATGTGGTCCCCCGCACGATCATTTTGCAATGAACGGCCCTCCCTTCGAAGAAGAGATTGGTAGGGTATCCTTTAACGATTACCAACTGAGCATAGTGTCGTGTCCTATTCAACTAGAACCTTGCTATTTCACAATCTCGATCTAGTACTCGGATCACAATGAACTGACAGTGTAGTCTCAACTATCTCACATCTAGGTGGATATCGTACCTTTCACTACTTTGGCCAAAGTATTCTCATTCAGTACTTCGAATGAAGGTCATCTATCATAAACACTACTTAGGGCCGATTTGACTTAAGGCTTCCTTACTCTACGCATAGGTTTGTCCTTCAATGGGTGAATCCGTCAACCCAGACATCCTACAATCAAACGAACCTACTAGAAATGAAAACAGTATTCAAGTGTCTTGTATCAATCCTCCTAACTAGGAATTCTTTATCCTAGGAGTACTTAACTTGTCTCAGTTATCCTAATAACTTAAGCTAAAAGACTTCACTTGATTCTGCCATGATTTCGATCCTAGAAGATAAATAATACGTCTACGTATTCTCCATTTATAGAGATCATACACAACATGCAATAACCATTCAAAATGCATTATAAATCCTTTCCTTTTATCTTTTTCCATTATTTCTTTTTAATGCAAGATAAATAATCTAATCCCTTAAACTCTTTACCAAACAATCCCTTTTTACAATTTCCCCCTAATCATTGAATCCTTTACACATTTTCTCCTTTAATGCATTGCTTTATTCATCGAATTAGTTCTTTCCTATTAAAGCTAATTGAAAGCAACGATCACAAGACACAAAATAAACAACACTTAAACAAAAGTTATATAATAGGAAGACTCTTGCCTGATTTTAGAGCTTCTCCTTCCAGACTTGTTCTTTTAAATTCTCCTTGAAATAAGCTTCTGGAGTTTCAGCTAAATATGGCTTCTTTTTATGAAAGTATTTCACTCTATAGTGAGCTCCTATATCTCTTCTCACATACATGTTTCCACCACTCAATTCCTACTCAGCTATACAAATACCTCACTTTAAACTCAAAATGACTTAATTCATTATGACTGGTAAAAGCTGGAAATAATTCACTGAATTTATCAAACTCAACAATACAGGAAACTCAAGCAGTATAATGTAATTGATATGGAATAAAAAATAGTAAACTCAGGTTGCTCCAAAAGTGAGTTTACAATGAATGGAAGGCGTCAATATATAGGGCCGAATTGCAACAGATTTCCACTTATGAAGGCATGCCAAATGACAACACAGTGCTCAAAAATAGTCAAAAAGACATTTGGCGGATTCTTTAACCCTAAGTCATCAAATTGAAGGTGATTCGACCTCCTTAGAGTCAGCAAGAGAAGAATTTTTCAACTTTCATGGCGGATTGACAGCTTAAGGCATTTTCAGTTTTCTTTAGGTTATATTGTTGCTATAAACTAGGAAGTTTTTTCCAAACGAAAAGGTCAAGTCTCAGACGTTCCCACGTTGCCATTTCGTGGCCTTGAGATCAGTATTTGCGCCATTCAAAGACCAGTTTTTCCAATCGCGTGCTTCAGACGCGTTTTCTTCCTGCGCGTGGCTTTTTCACGCGATTATTCATGAAAACGTATTTCATTTCATTTTATTTTCACTTCCATAGTTTCGACATAGTTTTAAAACAAAATTTATATTTATTATATGCCTTAAAGAGGTGTCATTAATAAATGAAATCTTCAATTATTTTTCATTTGAAATTGCTCTTCACAAATTTATATGTTTTAAATAAAGCTTTAAAATAAGACTTCATTTAAAATTACTTTAATAATTTTACCATGATATTAAATATTACTCAAGGTAATATTTACTTAATTTCCAAATCCTTTGATTTATATATTTAATATATAAATATATATTTCCGTTATAAAAATATTTACTTTAATATATATATGTGTATATAAGTATTTAAATATTTCTATTTAAATATATTAGATTATATATATACATACATATATATTTAGTAAAATTATAATATAAATATATATTTATATACGATTAAATATATAAATATTTACACTTATATGTACTAAATGTTAAACATGTATATTGCGAGCCAGTCAGCGTACTTTCAGTATACACTTTACGTCATTGTGTAAATATGTAAATATGTAAATCTCAAGCAAATATAATAATAATAGCATTGTTATTCACAGGCGATAGGTAATGTGAGTAGGTATACACATGTATATCCTGTATGCATATGTGTTTGTATACCATGTCGATACGTACGTATGGCATATCCATTTGTCAAGCATACGCATGTATCGATATGTATATACATATGGATATGTGTACACGACATACATGTATACACGTACTCGCCCAACCTATCCATTCATATTTTCACACATGATTAAAACACAACAAGCCAGACATAAGTAATCATCATTCAGATAGCACAAAGAAGTAACCAGACTCCCTAAGCTTATGGAAGACTTATCTGACTAAGATTACTTGGTTTAAGGAATGTGTGTGTATGCTCAATTTGGTAATCGTTACTGTTTACCCGACCAAGTTCCTCCCCGAATGATGTCTCTCCTCTGTCCGGAGGAACAATCTTCATACCTGCACACCATGACATGACATCGGCAGCCATATGCTCATAACAAGGTAAAAACATCTCACAAGTTAGAATAACATTATTCCATAATTGTATGCAACATTTAATCAAGACTAAATCATTTAGAAGTAACAATCAAATGAAAACATCATTTAAACATAACTCATTCATTTATTAATATCGGGATGTAACATGTGCAGCATTATTTTTACTATCCTAAATGATGCAAAACAACAAAATGCAAAGGAGAAAAACAACACTTCAACACCTCAAGATTGGCCTAAGTTGAACTTAAACAAAGAAATATAGAACAATGATTATACCTTGTCTAAGTTGATCTTCTTGGTTGGCCCTTTGATGTAGCTTGAATGTGTGCTCCTTGATGGCAAATAGACTAAAAATGTATGCAAAATGATGAGGATGCAATGAGGATTTCAATGATTCAAATGGGTATGTGCGTGGATGAATCCAAGGGATGCAAAATGAGCTTCAAGAATGCAACAATGGAGGATGCAAAATGCTTTAGAGTTGGAGAGCTTGAAAGTTGAAATTGTGAATGCAAGTTATGAGTGAATGAGAGAAAATCTTCCATTTTAAGGGAAGAACCTCTAGAGAAAATGAATGGTCAATATTTTGCCAACATGGGCAAGATGAAAGGTTGCGGTGAGTTGAGGACTCACAAGCCCTCACATCTTGCCATGTGGAAGATGAGGTGTCAAGAGGACATGTGATTTGGAAAAAGGATATGTGAGGTGGAGGTACTTGCAAGTACCTTGGGATTAGGGGAAAATCTCCTTAAAAAGGAAGTTCCTATCCCAATATGACTATGATGGAGGAATGGAGGAAAACGGTAGCGTATGCCCCCTTGAGAGGGTGGTTGGGGAAGTAAAAGGGGTCCCAGGCGACTTCTCAATATGAGGAAACAAAAGGTACCATTTGATAGAGCTCAAAAATCTATGAAGATTAGCTTTTGAACGATGAACACACAGTGTGCAAATGGTGGCCTTGGGAAGTTAGAGAATTAGTTGAATTAAAAGAGGTTTAAATAATGGGTTAAAATACCCTAAACTTTAAAAGATTAAAAAAAGGAGGGAAATGCTATATATAGTAATTTTAGAAATTACTATTCCTCATTTGCACACTTGGCAATTGAGTGAGAGAGATAGAGAGAGAGAAGAGGAGAAGAAGGAAACAAAGAGATGAGGATGTTAGATGACTACGATGATGACATCATCCACCAAGGGGACGAGGTACGACGGTTCTTTCACGAGTGTGTGGTTCCATGCTAGGTTAGGTTCAAAACCTGCTTTGTGATTTTAAGCATTTTCTAGTATATTTTTGAATTTTAATGCATTTTGAAAACATGGGTTTTGGAATTGGGATAGGTTAGAAAAATGGGTAGGGTGTGAAATTTTGATTTCACCCATCAAGTAGGTAGAATCGCTTATTAGAGGTGGGGGAAAGGGGGTTGAGTTTCTTTAATTAGAGAGTAAATGTACCTAGAAAAATGAAAAGAAATGCCTAAAAAGGGCAAGGGGAAATCAGGGGAGGGAAAATTTTCCCTAGGATTGGGAAAATCCACCCAAAAATTCCAATTAGGGGGAAGGGGCAACCATGCCCCATAGAGGGGTGACCCTGCCCAAGGTGTGGCTACCCATCTGGGGGCAGGTTTTCCTGTCTCCTGGGTGGGCTCACCCACCTTCGGGGCAGGCTCACTCATTTGGTTGGGTGGGTTCGCCCATGCTCGAGTGCGCTTGCCCGTTTGGAAGGCAGATTTTCCCATCAGAAGGGTGGGCTCACCCAAGGGGTGGATAAGGGAGGGGAGGAAAAGAAAAATAGACTGGGTTAGAAAAAATGAATTTGGGGAGATTGGGTAAATTTGTCCAAGGGGGAAAAAATTAGTGAAAAGATAGCCTTGGGCTGGGAAATGGAGAAGAGGGATAGATGAAGGAAAGGATGCGATGACTAACATGTGGTGTGGTATGGATGCAGTGGTTTGATAGTCTGTGGATGCATGAGAGATGATCAAAGGTGTTGGAGGTAGATGATAGCAGTCAAAAGCAGGGTTGCTACATTTATTGGGATATCTGACTATTAGAGTTCATCGGGCGATGTTGATAACCCTTATAGAGTGTTGGAGTTCGAAGATCTTGAATTTCCATCTCTTGACAAGGGAGATGACTGTGATGCTGGAGGACATGTGGTGGATATTGAGGCTACCTATAGCAGGCTGCTTGGTGAGCATGGCGACATTAGAGGGGGTGGTGTTAGATTAGACCCTATGGGTCCTATTTGGACAAGATGACCTTCCTATGCAGAGGAAGGGGTTGGATGTGGATAGATGTTTGGCATTGGGGGTGCCACCACTACCACTATACTTGTGTGGGTTGATTAGCAGATTGCTAATACCAGACTAGAGTGGGTGCTTCTAGAGCTTAAGCTACATGGAGGTAATTCAACATATCATTAAGGAGAGAGAGGGGGAGTTCATATGGGGTCCATGAGTACTAGCACAATTGTACAGAGATATGCACATTGTGTGCTACCAAGAGGTGCTCAGTTTGACACAGGTGATGCTGCTACAGGTATGGGCCTGGGAGCACATTAGTGTGGCCACGCCAAGAGTGGTGAGAGTAGGATTGGAGGATGTGACAACACCAATAGCTTACTGCTATGAGACATAGTATGGATGGGTGTGGCATTGTGAGGGCTTTGGGGATCTGGATAGATTTAGGACACTGGATGACCTTTAGGAGGAGAATATAGTGTAGAGGTCATACATGAAATGGTGGTTTATTGGATGGAGGAGAGATGAGGAGAGACACATAAGCTATTTCTATACCAGATGCTATATAGTTGGGAGGGAGCCACGTATAGTGGAGGCACATAGGCCATACATGGTGACTAGATAGTTTGGGCTTCCATAGGAAATTCCATGCAGACCAAACATATTCCCATGAATCTTGCGAGAGCTGCCATGGGGGGAGCCAATTATAGCCAGGTTTGCGAGAGAGCATTGGGAGACATTACAGCTGGTACCTTACCCGAGTAGGATCAGGGGGGAAGTAGAGGCAGGAGTGACAGTTTGATTCTTTGTGTGGCATTCTCATCACCGACCACCATGGATCACTCTAGAGGAGACGATAGTGGAGTCACTTGGTTTTGGGCTAGAGGATGAGTTGTTATTGGAATGCCAGAGGAGAGAGAGGGGACAACAGACGAAAGGGTAGGAAGCAGCTAGACCAACAAGGTAGTAGGAGAGAGGATAGGGGGATTTTGGGGCCACAAGTCAGCAGGATAGAGGATAGGGATAGGTTGGGGTCACAGGTCAGTAGGAGAGGATGAGGAGGAGGAGGAGATAGTGAAGGAGAGCTTGGGTGGAGATCAAGGTAGAGGAGGAGAGAGATGAGGCAGAGGTGTAGATGATGGATGAGAGATATGAGGTAGGGGTAGAGGGGATTGATGGGAGAGATGAGGCAGAGGCGAAGGTTATGGATATGGATGTTCATGATATTCCCCCATTGGCCATGGTACCACCTATAGTAGAGGATCTAACTATACTGTTGAGAGGGGTTGTGGCGAGATTACAAATCATTGAGCAAATACTAAGAGATACAAAGGTTGTGAGATGTATATTAGAGGCAGAGGTGAGCATATTGTGAGCAAAGGTGGCTAGAGTGCAGGAAAAGGGCAAGAGGGATTTTAGGGATGTAGCTGATGCGGTGTTGTGACATGAGGAATAGATACGGGTAGAGAGGGATATTCTGTGAGATGAGGTGAGCTAGCTACGAGTAGAGGTGACTCAGCTTGAGGGAGAGGTATCTAGAGAGTATGAGGAGGGTGTGGCTATGAGATGGGAGTGAGACATGCTAGAGGAAGTGGTGACTATACTGTAGGTGAGAGGACAGTGAGAGCTTAGAGGAGTGATAAAGCAGGTATCAGTAGAGACCATGGAAGAGGCAGAGAAGTACATGGATGATTTGAGGATACATGTGGAGGGGCTATTGAGAGAGAGGAATGAGCTGAGATAGGAGCAAGATGATCTTTGTGACAGGGTCGAGGTAGTGGATTAGATAGTGGGAGACATGGGGCTGATGTAGGAGAGGGGGGAGGCTATGAGGGCCTAGGTACAGACCTTGCAGTCAGAGAAGGACACAACACAGACACAAGTGTAGACCCTGCAGAGTGAGGGACACAACATGGATACAAGTGAAAACCTTGTTGAGTGAGAGGGATGTGACAGTGACATGGGTATAGGTTGCGAGAAGAGAGAGAGAGATGCAACACAAGCTTAGGCACAGGAAGTGCAGGGCGAGGATGGCAAGACAGGGGCTAAGATGTAGAGATTTCAAGCATAGATATAGGCCATGCAGGATGAGAGGGATAAGGCTAGAAAGTAGGTGTCACAGATGGGGGTAGAGATTGATCAGCCAAGGTTAGTGCACGATGCATGGGCATAGGAGAGGGGATTTGTATGTGGATTCCAGGATAGATACAGGGTAGAGCAGGATGTAGCCAAATATCAGGCTGCAGAGTGAGATGAGTACATGCGAGAGGCTAGCTACTATATGGCGGCCTACTTTATAGCAGTGCTAGAGGGGCAGCGGGTACCTACCTACATTCAAGCGAGGCCACAAATGTCAGCCCCATCCTAGTTGGAAGGGACACATACTCACGGCTACAGTAGTTGGAGAGAGACCCCTCCACGTAGAGGGGCAGTGCTAGACTCGCCTCAAAGCTCAGATGTGGGCAGCACATAGTAGACATGACAGAGGATAGAGGACAGGTGATAGGATACCAGTTTTTGACAGGTGTAGGATGGGTGTACAGTACAGAGCAGTGGAGATTAGAGTTGATCCAGAGCCTTGTATTTGTATTGTATTTGATGTATTTGTACTGTATTTGATGATACATGTGATGGATATGTATTTTGATTATATGATGAACATTATTATGGACTATGTGATGGACATTGTATTTCGATTTTTATATGATATGCGACAACCCTTATTAATGCTATGTGATGTTTATGTGATGGATGATTTTATTTACGCATATCATATGTGTTTATGATTTTACTATGGATGATTATTATAATGCAATGTATGTATATGCTTGTGATGATGTATATTGATGCTTGTATGTATGAGAGAGATGATATGGATGATGACTAATGTGTATGATGCAGGATGTAATGGGTGATTTATGACTTTATATGCTATGGATATAGATCTAACCATTTGTGATGCATGTGGTGATGGATGCAATGTGTTAATGATATGGATTAATGTGGAAAAGAATGGATAATGAAATGAATCTAAGATGCTTAGAATAACCAAATATGATGAATCTAAACAACTTAAAATAAATATGAGATGATAATGTAATGAACCTATAATGTGGGATGAGATGCAATTAAATTCCTTACAAACACTAATAGATAAATGAAATGCAGTGTAGATGGTAGATGGACTTTACTTGTGATCATGCTTGCTTTAGATTATACAAAATAAAGGTGTGTGATATGTGAGTGAAATGGCCTAACATGAAATGAAATGCATCATGAGCACGAGTGCCAATAAGGACTTGCATAGTATTGAGGGTAGATGGTAGGTGCATTGTTGGTTTAATGGCAAGTACTTTCCTTACAATCATTATAAAATGAAGGGAAGATGGGTGTGAAACTGCACCTGTGAAGAATAGTAGGCAACCTGAGAAGAAAAGAAGATGGAAGGTGAATGTTTGCATAACCAAAATCATAGTTCATAGGTCAGATATGAATGCAATGCAACGAAATTGATCATGAAATGCAATCCTAATGTCATTTTCTATTTTAAGAGCATTGATTTTTGCTATAGCATAAGACACTAGGGGCCAAGGTATGTAAACCAAGGCGAATTAGAGTCTAATGCATAAAAAAAACATAGCAAACAAGAAGGCTATCCCAACACCCCAAATTCACAAAGATTTTGGTTGGGCTAGGCATTGGGATAACCACAAGCACAAAAGGATGCTCCAGCATAACACAAGACCTCTGGGATCTTGGTGGGTACTACGTGGGACAACCAAGAAGACAACAACAAAGCAAAAATATCAAGATATGCCCCTATGTTAACCAATCAAAACACCATAATACAATAGATCACGGAGGCCTTAACAAGTTGTGATAGGGAGCTCAAATGATAAAGAAAAGTCAAAAGTATCAAAAGATAACAATAAATTTTAAAATGTCCTTTGCCATGGGATTAAGAGGATGGATGGGGTTGATGAGGTCTATTAGGAAGGATGCATCCTGTTGAGACCAAAGATGGGTACTAAACTAAAAGATTGATTATGACACAGGAGACTCCAAAACCGATTCAATCTCATGATATGAGTGGATCTCATTTGTGAAGAACTAGCCAGATAAGGACATACTTGATGACATGACATAAGATGTGAGACACAAAATTGACACACCCTAATGACCTAGGGGCTCGAGGGTCAATCAAAAATTAGTCTTGCCTACATGAAAGCACAAATCCCCCGTAGTTCAAGAAAAGACCATGGATAAAAGTGGAAAGAGGACTAATGGAGACAAGCGATGGAAGAAAAAAACAAAGAAAGACAAAAGAAAGCCTTGGGGGCGGATCAAATGATCGATCTTGCCTACGTGAAAGCGTAGGGGCAACGTAGTTTGAAAAGGACCAATGACTGACCAAGGATAAAAGCAGAAAGGGAACGATGGAGACAAATGTGTGGATGACTGAAACGGGATGGAAAAAATGCTCTAGGGGTGGATCAAATGTTCAACCTTTCCTACGTGAAAGCGCAAGGGCAATGTAGTTTGACAAAGACTAAAAGGATTGACATGACATGATGGGATCCAAATGGAGACTAACACAACAGGATGGGAGTGAAGAATTGACACGACATAAGCTCATATTAGGATAAAAGCTTATGATAATAGATAGTGGATGAGGCTCATCCAATGCTCAACCAAAATATACCAAGTGACTGGATGATGAATGTGGATGAAAGGATAGGATTGATAGGATGATAGGATATGAGATTAGGATGGATGGTAGCATTAAGTAACCTGGAAGCATGGTAGATAATGATTAAGCCCTATACGAATAGCTCCTGTGACTAGGTTTCCACCAAATCTACTTATCCAAGGTGCTACCAAGGGTGGTTTTCACCATAGGATGAATTATTTCTCTTTACTATTTTGGATTTTTTTTTTAATTTTTTTGTATTTTTGACAATTTTTTACTTTTTTTTGTATTTTTTGGATTTTGCAAGATAGGATACCCCAACTGGCCTAAGTATAAAACCTTTTCAGGTGCATGATGTTAATGGTCTCCTTTAGGGGTTCTCCTTTAGGTGTAGCAAATCTGTAAGCCCCTGATCCATATTTTGCTTTGATGACATAAGGACCAAGCCAATTTGTTTCAAATTTTCCCTTCTTTTCTTGTTCCTATTGAGTGCGTTGATTCTCCTTGAGGACTAAATCACCAATGTTGAACTGGCAAGGAAAAACCTTCTTGTTATAGTTTCTTTTTAGATGATTCTGGTAAGCTTGAAGATGATCATATGTTTTGATTTGTCTTTCATCGAGGAGTTCCAACTGGCTGAGTCTTGCAACTCAAGTGTCTTCATCAATGATAAGATTCTTCAGGGAGATTCTCAGTGATGGGATTTCTACCTCAATCGACAAGATGGCCTCGACACCATAGATGAGAGAATACGGGGTGGCGCTCATAGGAGTACGAATGGAAGTGTGATATGCCCAAAGGGTGGGATGGATGTGAAGGTGCCAATCTCGACCAATATTATTGACCACCTTTTTAAGGATCTTGATGAGGGTTTTGTTGGTGACTTTTTCCTAACCATTACCCTAGGGTAATAAGGCATAAACCAATGATTTTGGATGTGGAAGGTATCACAAAGGTGTTTCATGGATTGGTTCTTGAAAGGATTTCCGTTATCAGAAATGATGGTGGATGGTATTCCATATCTACAGAGAATATGGAAGAGGATAAATTTAGAAATTTGAGTACCTATGATTTGTGAGAGTGGCATTACTTCCACCCATTTGATGAAGTACTTAGTTGCAGTAATGATGAAAGTATGGCCATTGGAGGATGGGGGATATATCTTGTTGATTAGGTTGAAAACCCACTTAGAGAAGGGCCATGGTACTATAAGAGGTTGTAGATCTTATGTAGGAGCATGTATGAAATCGACATGTTGTTGACAAGGTAGGAATTTCTTGACAAACTCACAAGAATCATGTTCTAATGTAGGCCAGTAGTATCCTGCTCGGAGAATTCTCTTAGCCAGGGCCATGCCATTTGAATGAGCCCCACATACACCACTGTGTACTTCCATTAACGTAGTGTGTGCTTTAGTCTTGTTTAGACACTAGAGGAGGGTTCCATCATACCCACGATGATAGAGGGTATCACCTATGATGGTGTAACGGGATGTACGTTGGATGAAATTTTTTCTTTGGTTTCATTTTAGATTGGGTGGTAAGATATTGTCATGAAGATAGGTGTAGATATCATGGTACCATGGTGACGTGGGACCTATAATTTCACACACCATCTCACTTTCTGGGATATCATAAGCAAGGATTAAAAGTTGTCCAATGAGGAACTCACACTCTATTTTGTGTTTGGGCATGTTAACTAAGGAACCAATGGTAGCCATGGAATTCGTTGCTTTGTTCTAGACTCTTGGAATTTGATCAAATTGGATGGAAGTGAAATACCTTTTAAAGTCATCTACCATGCATTTATAAGGCAACAACTTATCATCTTTTGTGAGAAACTCAATGTCAACCTGTTTGATGATTAACTGGGAATCACCAAAAACTCTGAAGTGAGTGATATCCCATTGGATTGCAATTCTAAGGCTAGTAAGAAGAGCTTCATATTCAACTATGTTGTTTGTGCACGGAAAGGCCAACCTGAATGACTTTAGTATGTAATCCCCTTGGGGGGTGACAAGCAAGATTCCTTCCCCTAATCTATTGTGTGTGTATGACCCATCAAAGTACAATGTCCACGTGGTTGCTTTTGTTATTGTGAAAACCCCTTCATTAGGAAATTCCATTTTCAAAGGATAGGCATCTACCAAGGGAGCATCTTCCAGTTGATCAGCTATCACTTGTCCTTTAATAGCTTTCTGATCCATATATTCTATATCAAATTCACTTAACAACATGACCCACTTAGCCATGTGATTAGTCAGAGTTGTTATGGATAGAAGATATTTGAGTGGATTGACCTTGGAGATGAGCTTTACTAGATGACTAAGCATGTAATGTCAAAGTTTTTGCGAACCAAAGACCATGACTAAGCAAGCTTTTTCTATAGGGGAATAATTCAGTTCATAGCCAACCAAGGTCCAACTGATGTAATAGATTGCTTTTTCCTTTGATGACTCATCATGTTGTGCTAGCAATGCCCCCAGTGCCACTGAAGTAGCAAAAATATACAACAAGAGTGGCTTACTAGGAATTGGTGGCATAAGGATCGGTGGGTGAGCCAAATACTCTTTGATTTTGTCAAAGTCAATTTGACACTATTGATTCCACTTAAAAGCATTATCCTTCTTCAGGAGATGAGTGAATGAATGACATTTGTCAGCTAATTGAGCAATGAACTGTCGAATGGATTGTAACTTACCTTGTAGGCTTCTTAATTGTTTGAGATTGTGTGGTGGAGGCATATCCAAAATTGCTTTGAATTTCACCAAATCAACTTCTATGCCTCTTTGGGAGACAATGAAACCTAGTAGTTTTCCTGATGTGACCCCAAAGACACATTTCTTTGGATTTAGCCTTAGCTTATACTGCTCTAGATGCTGAAAGATATTCTTAAGTACTGTAGGATGTTCTTCCCTTGTTCTTGATTTCCCTAATAGATCATCAACATAATATTCCATTATTATGTGAATGAGATCATGGAAGATAATGGTCATGGCTCACTGGTAGGTTGCATGCGCATTTTTAAGGCCAAAAGGCATAACATTATAGCAGAAAGTACCCCATGGTGTGGTGAAAGTTTTTTTATGCTAGTCTTCAGGCGCAATTCTGATTTGATTATACTTGGAGAAGCCATCCACGAGGGAAAGAATCTCGTGCCCTACAATTAAGTCTACTAACATGTCAATGTTTGGCAAAGGGAAATCATCTTTGGGACAAGATTTGTTGAGGTCTCAAAAATCTATGCAAATTCTGATGTCCCCGTTTGGTTTGGTGACTGATGTTGGAGATCCAGTCAGAATAGTCAATGGGTTTGATGAATCCAACTTCTATTAGCTTCTCCAACTCTTTCTTGACTAGTAAAGCCACTTGGGGGTGCATTTTCCAGAGCGTTTTCTTGATAGGTTTGGCATCAGGATGTACGTTTAGATGATGTACTACTCAAGCGAGATCAAGACCTGGCATGTTTGAATATGTCCATATGAAATTGATGATGCCTTCTTTGAGAAGCTTGGTGATGGTAGAATATTCTTCCTCTGATAGTGCTTTGGCTACATATGTGATTTTGGGATCCTCTTCAATTCCCAAGTGTATTGCTTGTGTTTCCTCGATAAGGATGGATGATCATCTAGATAGTTGAGTTCTTACAAGGAGAAGATGAACACCCCCATCTTCTAGTGCCTCTTTGAGGTTTTCGCTATTAGATACACTTTTTTTTTTACTTTTTCTAGATCAAGAAGCACCTCGCGGAGGTTTTCACTAGGTGACCTTTTTTATTTTTCTTCTTTGTACTTTTGTGGTTAGAGCGTTCACTTCCCCCAATCCCATAAGATGTATGTATTGATCTACTATAGGAAAGGTATCGATAGGTGTGCTACCATGTAGGTCCTAGTCTATGAGTTTAGGATGTTGAAGGGATAGGCTAATGGTGCAAACGGATAGGAATTTGAACATGGAAGAAAGGTCAGTGTGATCTACATCATCGTATGCATGTATGATGGATTCTTCCTTGGGTATATCTTCAAGGAGATCGTTGCTCTCACTGACATTGTTAGAAGCACTAGATGATGCTATAGGTCCCTTTTTTTTGTGTCATGACGCAAGCCCAAGTATCTTGATCTTATTGTAGCCTCAATATGGTGTCTCCTTCCTTACTCTTCAGTGCCAAGGCCTCCCCATTGATAATTGTACCTCTCTGCAAACTTAGATGGCTAGGGATAATTCTCTTGGAAATGTTATTTCAAAGGAAGAGAGGGGTCAGGTTCTTCACGGTAGACCCATTGGCTTATGTCATCTTCTGGTGTATCCTGTCAGAGGCTAGGGGAGTGAAAAGTGTTGGTTCCCACATTCTTGGAGCTCAAAGTGATATAGTCTTATCTTCTTCCTTCAGTGTAGATTGAGAAGGTTGGCCATATGTGTGTGGTGAGGGTGGCATTGTTGTCACGTTCAAATTTGTGCACATTTCATATTCACCACACCCCTTGTCAATGATTTGGACCTTGGTGAGGGTGGAATTAGATATGGATGATGGAGTGGAAGAAGTTGTGGCTAGTGCATTGGTGGATGAATGGGATGATGATGTCTATGGTGGTCCCATTTCTACTCTAGGGCAGTAATGAGAATGGGGAAAAGAATATTCTAATGCGTGACAATATTCGAATGGTTGGTGATCTATGTGTATGGTAACTTCTACCCAATTGAATGGGAATTTTAGACATTAATGGTATGTGGATGGAACAAATAGCATGGTGTGGATCCATGGACGACCTAGGAGGAGGTTATAAGAGAGTTCTAGATGAAGACAAGACATGTAGTGTATTGCACAACAAGCCCAACCTAGATTGGAAGGCAGATTGTCCCTTCAGAATCATGCTCTGCATTATCATACACCTTGATTATTATAACCTGATTATTTAAATTAGCATGGGTGTATCCAACTTGTTTTATGAATTTAAATGTACAAAGGTTCAAGGCATAACCATTATCTACCAAGACCCTTTTTACTTTATGATGGTTTACCAAGACCTCTAAATGGAGGGGATGGTTATGGTTGGATTCAATGCAAGGCATGTCATTTTGGTTGAAACCTAGCTGAAATTGTGTAGGGTTTGTCATTAGGAACTTCGATGTCCTGTAAGGCCTTATTTAGGATTTCTTGGTGTGCAAGAAAAGACTTAATCAAATCCAGAATGGATATCTATGCCGAAGTCTTTCCCAGATGGTCAAGAATGTTGTATTGAGAACTCACAAGTTGTAGCTGGGTGGATGCGGAGGCTCCAGGGACTATGATGTAGGTTCAACAAGTGGTAACAACACATTATGGATCCTTTCCTTTTACATGTATCATAGATACACGTGGTTCCACTTGTTCGATGTGCATGATGATACCTTCATATTTAAGTGGCACATTCTTGTCATTGATGTTATTGGTGTTGTTATTTTTATTATTTTTATTGCTAGGACCTTGGTTATGCTTAGGGAAAGCATTCTGATATATCTGCAATTGAGCATTGAACAATGGTGTCGTGTTGGAATCCACATGTATGTCACCTTGATCTATAAGATCCTAGATGTATGTTTTCAGACCTTGACACTTATTCAATGTATGCCCTTTAATCTTGTGGAACTCACAATACTCATTTTCTTTAAACCAATTTGGCTTGGGCTTGGATTCATTGAGTGGCTTGGTCATAGGATATGTAATTAGGTAATTAGCTTGAAGGAGCTTATGGAACACAATGCTCAAGGGTTCCCATAGTTGAGTGAATTGGCATTTTCTATTCCCTTGGTTATTCTGATTGGATTGTTGGGTAGGACGAGGTGTCCCCTGTGGCACTGATATAGCATGAGGATTTGACTGCTAAGGAGGGGGATATTGTGGCTTTTGGGAAGCATTTTCCACTTGAACATGTTTGGTATTAGTGATACCATCATTGACATTGTTTTTTTTTGTTCCAATAACGAGGCTTATCCCTAGACGATTTCTCTTTATCAGAGTTAATGATTTTTACTAGCCCTTTGGCAATAAGGGCCCTATCAAGAATAGGACCTTTCTCTAATATTTCCATGAAGGTTGTGACATAGTGAAGTTTGAAGTTGTGGGCCATATCGAGATGAGATTTTTTGATGAACAGGGTGACCATGTCCTTTTACCGTAATGGGGATTTCATTCGACTAGCTAGAGCTTGCCATCTTTGAAGATAGCTTGCAAAGGTTTCTCCCTCATGCTGCTTTTCCTTAAGGAGATCTAGTGTATCGATATCCTTCTCTAGATTGAAGGAGAGGTGGGAGACAAACTCTTTCGAAAGTTGTGAAAAGGACTTGATAGATCCTTTCTTAAGACCCATAAACCAATCAAGAGCTATTCCTTGTAAACTCCTAGGGAGCAATCTCATGAGGTAATTATCATTATGCATGACTTCTTTATAGTGGGCATAGAAATCTTGAAGGTGAGCCTTGTGGTATTTTTTTCCTTTATACTTATCAAATTTTGGCATTTCGAAATGCTTTAGGAAAGGAACCAATGAAATAGATGGATCAAATGGATAGAGACAAATGTCCTTAAACTTAAAAGATTATTTTATGGCCCTTGCTTGTAAGCCCTTTAACACAACTTTGACTTCTTCCAGATCATTATTGATAGGTGTTGTGGGAGTCAGATTGGATGGATTAGGCTGATTGTATGGAAGATATTGCTGGTATGATGAGGATGGTGTTGAAGCAACTGGATCATAAGTGGGTTGAGGTGTGTATGGAGGCATTTTTTGGTATTGATTGGCGTAAGAGGATTGTAGGTTGACGTAAGGTGAATAGGAGGATGATGGATTTTGATGGTAGGAGTTGGAAGCTACTTGTTGGTATGGTGGCTTCTATTGATAGTATGAAGTGGATGGAGATCACTACTGATATTCCATAGCAGCTTGGTAGTATGATGATGTGGAAGCCCCTTGTTGGTAAGGTGGATGTTATTGATAGTAGGAGGTGGATTGAGCACCCTATTGATAAGGTGGTTGTTGTTGCGTGTAGGATGTGGATAAAGCACCTTATTGGTATGAGGGTTGTTGATTGTAGTATGGATTGGATGGGTAATTGTATGCAACATTGGGTTGTTGTGTGACGTATGGAGGTGGTTGTGGGTTAGATTGTTGTTGGTATGAATTCATGAGTGATTGCAGAGGGTTGGTGTAAAGTGGCGGTTGAGTCCGTGGTGGGTTTTGAGAGGCCACATGGATGTTTGGATTAGGGTTGGATGTAGCAGCATAAGTGGTGTACGTGCTATACAGATGGTAAAGATATTGTGTGAGAGGATTTTGTTGGGTTTGGATGGGAACATGTGTATGTTGGGGTGGTTGTTGCTATTATGGTGGCTACTGATAAGATGGACGAGATGGGATGTGTTTTTGTTGTGGGATGGCTACAAAGGCACCATGGGGTGGTTACAGCGGCTGTGATGCAACTTGTGTCACTTGATGTGGGGGTTGTAGAAATGGTAGTGTGTTGTTGCAGAATTGAAGCATTTTTCTACAGAATGGTGATGTTATGTTGTGGGATTGTGACATTTTGCTATGAAGGTTGTTGATGAGGTGGCTGAGATGAAACAACAATGGTAGTGGTATGCTATGGTGGTGCTTGTGAGGGGATAGTAGTGTGTTGTGGTGGTGCTCTCAAAATAATGGATTGATGTGAATTAATGAGAGGCCACTAAAATGCAAGGATATTACCTTGAGGTGGCGGTGGTAGATTACCAGTAGGTGTAGGTCTTAAAGGTGGCATCAATGCAAGGATTGAAGTGCCCCCAGTGTTGATGGATGGTTGACCAGGACACTGAGGTGGAAGTGGTGGAGCAGACAAAATTTTCTACAGCATGCCATAGGCATAGGGATCATTAGGATCAAGTGGTGTCGTAGAGGTTGTAGATGGGAGGCGAGGATAACTGGTGACTTGATTTATTACAAAATTTCTAAATTCAAGATGATACCAATTGTCTATAGGTGCACCTTCAGGGACATACAGGTTTCTTGGAACATTTTTCAAGGTCTACAGATTTTGTGATGCAAGAAGAGACTAGGTGTTGGCATACTGTGACATCAAAATCGGGTGGTGGTTTGACTCCTTTCATGATCAGAGTAGCGAGAATCTTATCCCCATGCTTATTGAGGAGGTGATCTATCATCTAAACATTAACGGGATTTCTTAGATGTTTATTCACTGTGACTTCAGGCTGATTGACCATGTTTTTGTCTCCAGGTGATGATGTATTTTGGATGTCAGTATTGGACTGTGACAATGCACCATTATTGGGATCTTGAGGGATATTCCGCTAGGAACCTTGGGCTTGTTGTTCTACCATTTTCTTCTTGGCTTGTGATCGAGTCTAAACGGGCATGAAAGTGTAGAGCTATTAGGTGAACTAAGATGAATCGAGACTCTATGATGCAATGCAAAGATGACCTAAACAATGATTGAAGGATTGATTAGATTGGACAATGGATTAATTGATTGGATGATTCGATAAGGATGAGATTGCATTAAATTGATAGATTGGATGATTGGATAAGAATTAGATTGGATTAGATTGGATAAGATTGATTGATGAAACAATTGATAAGATTGGACGATTGGATGAAATTAGATGATGAAAGGGATTCTAAACTAGGTTCAGAGATCACCCTGGGTGACTTAAAGTGTTGTTTGATTAGATTAAGGATAGATAGATGATTGCGACATCAAATCCAACTTGAGATGGAAGTGGATTGATTAGGTCGAATGATGATGACTGGCTTAAGATGGATGATGATCAATTTCAGAAACCTAGGTCAATTTGGATAATAACTTCAAACGGAGTTCAAAGGATTTGGATTGAGAAAAAGATGAGGGATATGTAACCTAGCGATGCTTTATGATGTACCTATATGATTCAAAGAATGCAAATGCAAATTAAAGGTGAACGAAAGATGTAAATGGTTGGATAAATATCAGACTCGCCTAACCAAGGTGCAGGATCGCCCAACAAGGGGGCAAGGTTTCCCAATTGGAGGTCAAGGTCACCCAACTTAAGGTCAAGGTCACCCAACTTAAGGTCAAGGTCCCACAACTAGAGGTCAAGGTTGCCCAACTTAAGGTGAAGGTTGCCCAACTAGAGGTCAAGGTCACCCAACTCAACTTTTGGAATTTTCTAAAATAAGAAAAGGGGTCAAATGGCCTATCAAAATAGGTGAACGAACTATCAAAATGGGTAAAAAGATGCTCAAAACGGGAAAATAGACTATCATAATGGATAAATGGATGCTTAGAATGGGGAAACGAATGCTCAAAATGGGGGAACAGACTATTAGAACATGGAAATGGATGCTTGGAACGGGGAAACGAATGCTCGAAACAAGAAAATAGATGCTTAGAACAGGGAAACGGATGTTCAAAATGGGAAAACGAACTAAAAAATTGACTAAATAGAAGGTGGGACTGACTGTTTAGAGTGCAAAATTTCCCAACTATGAGGTAGGGTCACCCCTGTTGAGGGAAAGGTCACCCCTGTTGAAGGAAAGGTCGCCTATTAAGTGAAAGATGGGCGACTCTGACAATGAACATACTAGGAAATGATTCTGGTAGAAGGCAAGGTCGCCCCTATTAGGGCTAGAATCACCCCTATTAAGGGAAAGGTTTCCTTTGTTATTTGACTTGGACTTAACTTGGATGAAAAAAACTATGGTAGAGGAGCAAAAACACAACAAACAACAAGCGGAAGGAAAAGGCCGACTTGACTAAACAAAAATGCATTGGTTTTGCACAAAAAAGATAGTTCAAACATCACAATCTTAAGATTAGTGAAAAGGGTATGAACAACACAATCCTCTAACTAGGATAAACAAAGAAAACTAAGGAGTCCTCAATATACACATGGTGTGTGAGGCACAACCGTGAACACCAACCCATCTACAAGTGTGTCGGGAGCCCTAGCAATGTACTAGAAACTCAGACCAACTCTTCACGTCTTATCTAGGTATCACCCTAGCTTTGACGCTCTTCCAAACACGATGTGACTAGATTTGGGTACAACTTTGGCACTCTCCCCTTTTTATACTATACATCTTTTTATAGAAAGTAATCAATTATTAATCCTAAAAATAAACAATTGGTAGGGCTAAAGTGATTGGTAAGAACAACAAAGGTTTTTTAGCTTATTATAATTATGAGGTTATTTATACCTCATCACTCTATCCCCTTCCTAAGTTTGAGCAGGTCGTTTTTCTCTTTGCTATGTCTTCTGCCTTTCCACATCCCTATTCCTATTCAGTTCATCGTATTTGGAACTGAGGTCATATGGATCCTCTGCTTCTTTATCCCAATCACCAAGAATTTTAAGAAAATCCTTATTGTATCTAATCCTTACTTTCCATGAATACAGTTCCTCTAGATTCTGCTCTGTAGTGATAATTATTGCAGGGGGTGATTGAAGAAGCAATGGGGGTCTATACCTCATTCCTATCCATTTGGTTTTAATCTACTATAGTATCTCTGCAAATTCCTTAGCCCTCCTATAGGACTACCTTATATTGGTAGGTGAGATCACCTCCCTCCTTTTAAGATACATCGACAGAGGAGTGTACTATTCCTCCCAAGCACTCCATGCTTTTTCTATCAATCTTGGCCCCTAGATCTTGAAATTATCATAACAAAACTGAAGATTATCATTATATTTACGTCTCACAGCTTCATAGCTCTTAGTGCCTCAGAACCAAGCTTTAAAAGCAAAGGGTTTTCTATTGGGTACCTCATCTAAAGTCCCATAGTCCTTTTTTCTTGCAAATACTCTTTAGTCATTTCCTGCCACTGAATCTGATTTTGCATAGTGGACATGAGTGCTTTGAGTTATACTTCCCCAACAAAGAGGTTAACAAAGAAATCGACATGTCTTTCTAAAAATAGATTATGTGCAAAGAATTCACACAATAAGTTTTGTTGAACAGGTGTTTCCTCTTTCAATGTTTTTAAAAATTCCCCATCATCTAGATCATGAGGCAGACTACAAAAAATTCTCAACAATGAATTTACATCTTTTAATAGTTTCTCATTCAAAAACATAAAATACAACCTAGATGGTTTCCTATAGGCTAATAATAACTCCCTAATTTGGCATGCTTCGGTTTTAGCCTGATAAATCCTATCATATGATTCTTTTAATAAAACTATTTCCTTCTTAAGTTTGGCGTTCTTTGCCCCTGCTTGTCTCAGAAAACAACATCTTTCCATCCATTTTTTCAACATTGGGGGAATGTGGACTTGAAACCATTTCATTTTGTTTGGCTTAGTTTGTACTTCCTTTGATTCCATTTTTTGATTTATCTTAATTTCTTGCAAATATTTTTCTAGTTCAATAGTTTTACTTAAAGCTGCATTGAGTTCATCTTTCTATTTTTCTTATTTTTGTACAAATGCTTGGAGAATTTGCACTATCACCTAAACCTTTAAATTTTTTTTGTCTTTTTTAGAAAAAATTGTCAAATACTATTTACCTTCCTCATTAATTTGTTGCAATTGAAATTGAAAATCTCCAATAATTTTATCTTTTTACTCCAATTGAGCCTTCAAAGTTGTGATTTATTGATCTCTTTTCTTCAAAATTGTAGTTTATACATCTACTTCTTCTTGTTGCTGGTTTATTTGCTCTTCATTTTTTTGTAGGCTAAATCTTAACTGAACAATTTTTATTTTCAACTCATCTAATTTTGTTTTTTATGTTATCAACACTTTCACTTTGTACATTAGAACAAAGAGGAGAAACAAAAGCTTCTAAATTATCATCAATCACATTTTTTTTTATCATATACCTCTAATGGGTCTAGTTCTGCATCACTAGAAATTGGGGAAGATAATTTTTCACTTAGATGAGTCATATCACCTTCCCGTGTTTCCATTGGCTGGTGAAAAGGAGAAAATGATTCCAGAGGCTCATCCTCAATAAGTACAACATTTGGCAGCTATTTTCTTATTTCCTCTTGCCTTGTCTCTAGTGAGACATTTTCCTTTCTAGATTCAACTAGCTAGGTTGTTTCTACACATGGTTGGGCCTCTTTTTCATATGATTGTGCTTTAGTTTCTTGGGGCTGCCTATTTTGTTGTTTCTTTTTAGGGATATGCAGTTGATCAAAAGTTGCAACACAAGTAATCTCAGAAGACAATATCTTGCTTCTTCTCAAACAGGAAGGTCTATGTACTTCTATTTTAGTCCCCTTCCCTTTTTATGGGGATGAGCATTCTCGTCTTCCAACTTTTCTATGCCCATATCCTATTGTTTTTCTAGAGCCTTTGATAAATTTTGTGGAATTAGTCTTTCCTGAGGGTCTGAAGGGTTTATTGGATTTTTTGGTGCCTCATTGTTAGGAGCCCCTTTGACATTTTGAGGTTCAGAAGAAGGTTCTTCCAAATTTTGAGCTGCCAAACTGGATGGACCTCCTTCCTTTAAATGTCTTTTGGGCACAAGATTCTCAAATTTTTGAAGAAATTTTTGCTATTTTTGTTCCATTCTTCCTTTCTTCAAGAAGTGATATTTACAAATTAAATGTATGAGGTGGTGATATTTCAATGGAACCGACCCAATTTTAAAAATTTCAATCATTACGGTTCATGAGCTTTCTCATTCCAATAATGTTTCTAAAAAGTCGGGTTTCTTCTTGAAGTTGGACTTGCTCAAAGCTTATGATAGAGTGAGCTAGATATTTCTTTTGAATGTCTTCGACTAGTTTAGTTTATGCAAGAAATTCCTCCAACTTGTTGAGCAACTCATTTTTTCTCCCTCGTCTGTTGTCCTGGTGAATGGATCTCCTTCTCCTTTCCTTCGGAGTTCACGTAGGCTAAGGCAGGGTGACCCTATCTCGCTGCCTATTTTCATCCTAATGGTGGAGGCTTTGGGTCATAATATCCAGAAGATGCTTCAGGCTGAGGTTCTAAGGGGTCTTTTTCCTTCATCCAGATGTGATCTGATTACTCACCAACAATTCATTGATGACACTATTATGATGGGTATTTCTTTTGTTAAGGAAGTTAGAGCTGTTAAGTGGTTGTTGGCTGATATGAGAGGGCTTCTAGTAAGAGGATCAAGCTTCCTAAGAGTTATATTTTCTTTCTTAACACTCCTAAAGCTCTGCAACTTAAGCTTGCTAGAATCTTGTCTTGCAGTAGAGGTGAGTTCCCATCTTCTTATTTGGGGCTCCCTTTGTGTATCTCCAAGATTCTAGATTCCTTTTGGTTGGGATTGTTGGATAAATTCAACAAGAAGTTAGTGGGTTGGAAAGGTGTGCTCCTTATTCAAGCAGGTAAAATTTAGCTTATTTCATCCACTCTCCGAAACCTGCCCCTATATGCTATGAGTCTCTTTAGGGTTCTTGTAAAGTTTGAAGATAAAATGGAATAGATTATGAGAAGGTTCCTTTGGTTAGGGGTTGAGACTAAAGACAAAATTCCCCTTGTGGCTTGGGAGTCATTGTGTAGATCGAAGAAAATAAAATCTAAAATCTTTTAATAAGGCTCTTTTGTTGAAAAATGTTTGGAGGCTTCTGAATGGGGATGTTGGGTGGGCCCCTTTGACTAGTAATAAGTATCCGTATTGTTTGGAGAGACCTTGGAACATACTGTCTTCGGAGGAGATTCCTTCTGGTTCATATTTTGGAGGAATATTATGTTGTGTAGGGACTTGATTGCTAGAGGTGTTAAGTGGTTGTTGGGTGATGGTACAAGTATTCTTTTCTACAAAAATGTTTGGTGTGGGGTCTGCCCTCTTATTTTTCTTCCTTGGGTGGCCCAGTGGCTAATTATTTTGTACATGGGGAGTGGAAGAATTTTGAGGTGTGGTACTTGTCTTTGAAGGTTCTAAAGGATTTCTTATGTATGGTTTAGATCCCCTCCTTCCCTAGACCGGATAGAGTCATTTGGGCCCTTTGTTCTAGTGGAAATTTTTCTATGGCTTCTGCTCTCATAAGTTCTTTGGAAGCACCTACATCTTTTCCTTTTTGGGGGAGGTTGTGGAATAAGAAGCTAGTTCCCAAAGTGAATATTTTCTTTTAGCTGCTTATGCAAGGTAAAGTTCTTATGCAAGGAAACCTTTGTAAGATGGGGTTTCCAATTCCTAATATATGTGTTCTTTGTGAAGCTGATGGCGATAATGCTTTCCATATTCTCCTTGAGTGTGATTATTCTTTTTATCTTTGGATTAAATTTCTCAAACTCTAGGATATTAGTTGGGTCTTTACAGATTCTCTTGCAATGCTTTTTAATCAATGGAATTGCCCTTCTTCCTCTCCTATTTTGAGGTGGTTGTGGGATCTTATGGCCCTGCATATTGCTTGGGGATTATGGAAAGAAAGAAATAATACGATCTTTTGAGAGTCTAATCTCAAAGTTGATAGTATTTTTATCAAGATCCATTAGGCCATTCTGGAGAATTTTGCTATGATTCATTATGATTCTACTCAGTGTGTCCCTTATGCTTGCCTTGCTAGTTATGAGCTACTGGTGACTTCTAACTGGAAGATTACTTCAATTCCTATTGTGAATCCTAAGTCAAGCTCAGTTGCTAGACTGAACACTAGATGGAAGCCTCCTTCTTTTGGTTGGGTTAAATTTATTTTTGATGGGGCAACAAAGGGGAATCCTGGGCCTGGAGGTTGTGGGGGTGTTAAGAAATGATGTTGGCAGACTCCTTGGTGTGGTGGCACTCTCATTAGGAACTCAAACCAATCATTGCATGGAGGTGGAGGCTGTATTCATAAGTGTTAGATATGATATCATCAAAGGATACTCCAAATTATGGGTGGAAGGCGACTCCATGAACATAATAAATTATTTGGGTGGCACTCATACTCCTAGTTGGAATGCTGACCAAATCATTAAGGATACAATAATCATGTTGCAATCTTGTGATGAGACCCACGTCTCTCACGTTTATTGAGAAGGAGACTCATTGGCAGATTTTTTTGCCAACAAGGCTATTAGTTTAAATGAATTTCATTCATGGGAGGAGGGATCGATCCTTCCCGAGAAAGGTATGAGTTTATTAAGAAATGATGGTATGGGGTGAGGTGATGTGGTATTTATGGTCTAGTACCTTCCTCCATTTTGCATGCTTTGTGGGTGTCTTGTTGCTCTTTGGTCTTTAGTTAAGTTTTTTTCACAAGGGTTTTGTGACTCTTGTGTTGGTAGCCATGGGTGACAGGAGTAGAATTGAGCCACATTCATGTGGAGACATTCAAAGAAAGAAGAAACTCTGTAATATTATGTGCCATGGTAATTTTACTCCTTTTTTGGAGAGATTGCATTGGCATGACCCTAATGCCTCTACACAATTTGTTTCTTTTTGGCATAATCGTAAGCTCAAGGTTAAAGGTCTAGAAGTGGAGGTAAATGAGGATTTGGTTGCCACTATTACTGGGATGCTGACTGTGGGTTGGAAGTTCTTCAAGGATAAAAGGAGTAATGAGGAGGTGATGGTCCATTTTTTTAAAGATGATGAGTGAAAGCAATTAATCAAATTGGAGAGTTGGGGCTATGAGAGAAATCCCCTCAAGAAAATCTAGGCAAGTGTTGTTGAGGTTTTGATGCATTATGTGACTTTGGAAGGGAGGTTTAGGGCTATTCTTGGTCACCATTTTACTTTCCTCAACCATTTTAGACATGATTTGTTCTTTTGATTCCCTTTCTTTTTGTTATCATCTTTAGAGGTCTTGGTGTATGCACACTTGAAGAATAGGGAGGCCCATCCTTCATGAAGGGCTTATTTTATTAATTATGGAGCATGTCAAGACTCTTATCCCTTCTCTGGCCATCAAGGGAAAGGGGAAATCTTTAAGTGATATTTCTAGGTCATTGGGGTTAAATTCCACTTTGAATGAGGAGGAATGGAATGAAGATGAGGAGGATGTTTCTCTTGCAGGCAGCTGTGACTACGTCTTCAAAGAAGAGGAAGGTGGTTGGTGCTAAGTGCAATAGGATTGCTAAGTGGTTGACCCTTTTTGAGAGTGAGGAAATGGAGGTGGGGTTGGGTGATTCTTCTCCCAAATTTTTGGAGGTGGCTATTGGTAAACATGTTGTTGGCGGTGGTATTGAGGTGGGGACATGGGATAATGCTATGGGCTTGGTTGAAAAATCAAGGAGGTTGTTGAAGCATATTGCTAACTTGAAGAACAAGGCCTTCGAGGTTCCAACTAAGGACCCCAATGTGGCTTGTGAGGATAAGGATTATGGTGACAAGAGGGTGGCCATTGAGGATTCTCCCATGTAGGACTTTCCCAAGGAGGAGCGGGACAAGGAGATTAGGGGTCTATATGAGTAGGATGAGGAAAAAGAAAAAATCCAAACAAGAGCCCTTGTAGGTAAATCCTCTTTCTGAGGAATTTTCTTACCTTGATGATGATGCTACCTGCATGTATGAATTGCTATATATGGCTAGAGCTAGGGCCACTGGTACGTTTAAATTAGCCAAATGGACTTTGCAAGAGTTCAATAAGATTAATATTAAAATCAAAGGTTTGAAGGAAAATATGAAGAATGTTCTGAAGGGTTTAGTGCTGAACATTCTTATAGATAGAATGGTGGACCTTGAAGGTTCCTATCATGAATTTAAGTCTTTATGTGATGAAAGATTGATGGCTTTGGAAGCCAAGGTTTTAGGAATAAATACGAATATCAAAAAATTAATGCAGGCATGTCATATATTTGTGAAGAATAGTGCAAACTCCTTGGAAGTCCTTTTCAAAAAAATAAGTGAGCTTAGGGAGGATTAGGTTTATTTCTTTGAGCTTATGAAGAAAGAGCACATGGCCAAGGGAAAAGGTAAAAAAGCTGCTAAGAACAATGACAAAGGACCTGCTAGTAGAGGGTCGGCTGATTGGAAGAAATCGTTTGATGCTAAGGAGTTGTTGGATATGGTCAAAAGGCATAGGAACCAACAGATTGAGGTGGCCAACACTCTGAGTGGCTTGAACTAGTGCTTGGTATTTTTCTTTGTTTCTTTTTGTTTCCTATTGGGTGTAGGTCTCTTTTAGGTTGTTTTGTGGTTGTTGGGTGTTGTTGGTAGTTGTTTGTCTTACCTTTAGTGTAGCACCCACCCGGTTGGTTTTTTGGCTGTTGGGTTGTTGTTGGTGGTCTTTTGAATATCCTTTCTTACAACATTTTGTATCTTCTATTGTAAAGGGTTTCAAGGCCCTTTAAAACTTGTTTTTCCCTTATAATCAAAATAATAGAATCACTAAGAAAAGAAGGAATGGTGACTTTGGATACATGGTTTTTCGCGCCATGCTGCAAATGAGTCTATAATTGAAAGGGGGGACCAACTATTATGGCACATTTCCCTTCACATGTGAAAAAATTGATTATCTAGGAAACTACTATTCTCCATGGCTCTAGAATTGACATTCTTTGAAACCATTTGTTTTTCCCTCGGGTATTTACAACTAATAAAGGTTGAGGTTCCCCTTCTCTATTGAAAATCTCTACCATTTTCTGATAGGATATATTTGTAGTTTCTGATAAATTTACACCCTCATTCCTAATACCAAATAAATGAGAAATGACTCAAGGGTTTACCTTGAATTTCTTCCCACGCACTATTGACTACCCATCTGAGAAGTTTTTTGAAAATTCTTTAACTAGCTATTCATTGTGCCCTTCAAACTTCTTCATAAACTCCAACCACCCAACCCTCTGAAATAGTTCCAAAATTTTACTTAATGCCAATAACTTGTCTACAAATTTTGGCTTTAATTTTTTCTTGGCTCCTCCCATGTTGTCCCTTTTTTGTGATTTTGCTTAGTTTCTACTAAATTCCATGGCATTCAAAAGGTGAAAAACTATTTAAATGAAACTACGACATTAAATAAAATTTAAACTCTTCAACCACTCGTACTTTGACATGAATTAATTATGGAATTTGGCTTAGTTGTACTAAAATGATTACTTTTCATGGAAAAGAGCACATGAATTGTCACATCTTAAGTGAGAGTACAACCTGCACAATTTAATAAGTTTGGAAAGGGTGGTGGTATGTGCCAATTTATTTATTTATATTCATAATAATTACCTACTTAAATTAAAATTTGTACATACCTTATGTCCCATCATCAATTTGAAAGTCGCTTACTTGTGCTGACGTAATAGTGTAATCAGATGAGATGGCGAGGGTGGTGATGAATTTATTATGAATGAATATGGGATGAATAATTAATGTTGTAATTATTATGATAGAAATTAGCCATAATAATTTTGATTTATTATGATAAGAGATGGTAGTGTAGGGCATGGATTTCAAAGGTGATGACAAAATTTAATGATGAGTGTATGACATAGGAAATATCAAAGCATTTGGAAAGGAAGGGAATTCACAAAAGACCAGAGCATTGTTGGAAGATGCGGCCGGGGTGAAGAACAAAAAATTTAGAGCATGTTGAGGGATGCGGTTGAAATGGAAAAGTGAAGTAGTAAAATTCTAGAGCATCACTGGGAGATGCAATTGGAGTGAAGAAGAAAATTCTAGAGCATCACTAAAAGATGCCACTAGAATGCAACAACAAAGTTTTGGAGCATCATTGAAAGATGCCACTGAAATGCAAGGGAAAAGTTTTGGAGCATAGTTGAGAGATGCAACCAGAAGTAGCAATGAAATTTTTAGAGCATTGTTGAAAGATACAACAATAAATTTTTTGGAGCATCACTAAAAGATGCAGCCAGTAGCAAGAACAAATTTTTTGGAGCATCGCTAAAAGATGTAGCCAAAAGCAACAACAATTTTTTTTAAGCATTACTGAAAGATGCTGCTATAAGGAAGAAGCACAATTTTTGGAGCATCGCCAAAATATGCCACCGGAAGGAAGAAGTAAAATTTCTAGAGCATCACTGAAAGATGTAGTTGGAATGCAACAAGAAAATTTTTGGAGCATCGCCGAAAGATGCCACTAGAAGAAGGAAGAAAAATGAAGCACTTTGGACTTAAATTTTTTTTGGAGCATCATTGAGAGATGCACCAGACTACAGAAATAAAATAGGGAATGGCACCAGTCAGGCGTGCAAGTTTTGGAGCATCACAAAAACCAAGCCAAAAAGTTTTAGAGCATCGTAGTAAGATGTGCCAAAATTTGTATTTGATTAAATATGATGTCTTGCAAGACATAAATGAAATTCAGCCAAGTCCAAAATATGAAAAATTCAAAAGAAATGCCTTGAAATAATTACAAATGCATACACATGTAAAGTTTTTTTTTTAACTCAAAATATGAAAACTACATTAGCTCTGTCGTAGTAGAGTCAATGCATTGGATTCCTCCTTGCATTTCTACCATTCTCATAAATTCCTCTTTATTAATAGGTTTGTGGTAGATGCATAATCGATGACCATTGACTAGGATAGTTTGAGTGCCACCATTAATGGGCTTGAGCTACACTGCCATTTGGAAATACTTCAAAAATTTCATATGGACCCAGCTAATGAGTCCTCAGTTTCCCTTGGTGATCTTTATATCGAGAATCGAATAACATCGCCCAATCCCCATTATGGAACTCTTTTTCCTTTATGTGTTTATCATGCCAGGCCTTTCATTGTTGTTGAACTAGCTTAGTTTGGTGGAAAAAATATAAATAGAGTTCATCTAATTCCCTAAGTTGTAGGACTCTTTCAACCTAGGCTTGTTTGAGATCTAATCCTAACTCCATTGTTGTTCTCAAGGTTTGAAGTTCAAATACAATGGGTAGAAGAGGTTTCTTCGAAAAAACTAACTCATATGGACTGAAACTAGTGGTTGATTTCCAAGTTATATTATAATCCCAAATGGCTTCAAGTAATTTTTGGCTCAGTCTTTTCTCCTTGATGAAACTATTTTTGTTAAAAATGTTCTCTAGCTCCCTTTTAGTGACTTCTACTTGACCATTTGCTTGTGGGTGATAGGGTGATGACTTCTTATGGCTTACTTAGAAATGATCAATAAAGGCTAACATAACTTTAGACATATACCGGGGTCCTTGATGTATGAAAATTGTTCTAGGGGCTCCAAATCTAAGAAAAATATTGTTATACAAGAAGTCAACAACTTGTTCTTCCCTAGTAACTCGTAAAGCTTGAACTTTTTCCCATTTAGTTAGATAGTTGGTACAAACCAAAATGTACTCTTTCCCTTGTGAAGGGGGGTCTATAGGACTGATAACATCCAATCCCCACTTCTCAAATAGTACAAGAACTACCTAGGGTTGCAGAGGAATTTCATTGGATGTAATGGGTCTCCCCACTCCTTCACATTCATCACAATGATAAACATATTTTTTTACATCTTTATGCATAGAAGGCCAATAATATCCTACACCCAAAATCTTAAGGGACATCCTCTTGGCAGAATAATGGCCTCTAGAGGGGTCATCATGGAAAGCTCTAAGGATGTTATATGTTTCATCTTCCCTAACACAACGCCGTAAAACCATATCAGGACCACATCGAAATAATATTCCATTAATCCATTTGAACGAAGTGATTTCTTGAATGAGGCATTTCTTCTATTTTGATGTAAAATTTGGTGGCAACTCTAATGTAGCCAAGTAGTTGGCGATGTTCACAAACCAAAGGGTTTTAATGGATATGGAAAGAAAATTTTCATCTAGAAATTCATCTTGCATAGGAACACAATGTCCATTATCTTGTTTGATCTAGGATAAGAAATCTGTAACTACATTGAACTTTCTCGATTTGTCAATAATGGGCACGTTGAATTCTTGTAGAAGTAATAACCACCTGATTATCCTCTCGTTTACTACAGGTTTGTTCATTACGTACTTGATAGTTGAATGGTTTGTAAACATAGTTACTTTGTACCCTATGATGTAATATCAAAATTTCTTGATTGCATGTACGACAGCTAAAAGATATTTCTTTTTGGTGGTGTAATTCCATTAAGTAAGAGTCAAATTCTTACTAATGAAATAGATAGCATACTTTCCCCCATTCTCATCTTCTTGACCTAAAATCGCTCCAATAGCATATTAGAAGCATATGCATAAATATGGAATGAAAGGTTCCAATTAGGTCCACGTAGGATAGGAGCAGAGATGAGTTTCTCCTTAATGATCTTAAATGATGATTGACACTTTGTTGTCGAGATACAATCTATATTCTTTTGGAGGAGGGAAAACATAAGGGATGCAATCATGCTAATTTTTTTTATGAATCTCTAATAGTATTGAGTATGTCCTAAGAAACTTCTAACGTCAATTTGGTTTTTCAGAGTCTCAAGTTGTTGTATTACCTTTATTTTCTTATGATCCACTTTTATCCTTTCAGCTGAAATGTGGTGTCCCAATACTATTCCTTGTTCCACCATTATTAGACATTTTTTGTGACTCAGGGATAGTCTATGGTCCTCACATCACTTCAATACTTTGTCTAGATTTTTAAGGCCTTCATTAAAACTTGACCCATAGATAGTGAAGTCATCCATGTAGACTTCTACATAGTCATTCACTAGCTCAACAAATATTGCCAGGATAACTCTTTGAAATGTTGCAGGAGTGTTGCATAGCCCAAAGGGAAGGATGCGATATGCGAATGTTCCCCAAGGGAAAGTAATTTTTTTTCCTTGTCTTTTGTGGCTACTTTTATTTGGTTATGTAAACGAAGATTTTGGCTTTCGAGGGTCTTTCTTGCACTTTTAGGGTTTTTCAACTTAAAGGAGAAAAAAGGGCCAACATGCAATGTACACTCAAAATTAATGTGATATGAATGAAATATGTCTAGATCTAATGTTCTAAATGTAGAAGATTGATGAAACAGATCACTAATTGAATGAAAACTAAGAAATGCAATGTGTTTGAAAATACAATGGTGTATGCAAAACGAACTAAAAACATGAACAAACAAGAACATAACTTGATGAAACTGAATGAGGTGCACTCAAAGCTTAAAATCTAATGTTGAAAGGTTCTAGAATGTGAAAGAGATTAGCGTTGAAGCCCACTGGGACACATTCACCACATATGGAAAATTAGTCTTGTTTATGGTGAAAACTACCATAATAGGTTTCAGGATGCGAGGAACACAAAACTTCATAAAACACTTTTTCTAGCCTAGCAGTGGGACTCATTTGCCATAGGTGGTGAATTATTCCACCTACAGATTTCTAAAAATTCAAGGGTCAATTATGTGGGTCTTGGTCTGTACTTTTCTGCCTACAAGTTTGTTGGATCCAAATCTGGAAAATCTGACAAGAAAATGTTCTCCAAGCTTCAAATAGGGTTATGTTGACTTTGATGACTTTGATGACTTTACAACACCTTTTTGACACCTTTCCCTTTGAAAAATCTTCGAAGACCTGCAAACACACATGCAAAGAGGGGAAAAAGGGTTAAGGTTTAGAGTATAGGCGTTTGCCTTGGTCAAACCCCAATTTGGTAATCAAACCCTTGATAATGAAATGAAATGAAATAAAGAGGGAATGATGAACAAATAACATGCAATTTCATAAACTCACCAAACCCTTGATGTTGAAATTTGAAGATATGATGCTCCAAGATGCTTGAATGCTTGATTGAATGATGAAAATGCTTAAATGCTATGATGAATGCATGAATACTTGAATGAATGAGTGAATGGATGAATGGATGTATGGGGGTTAAAATGAAGAGAAAATCATATATTTATACACAATTATGCCCTAATTTCCCAAAAATACAACATTATAGGCCAACCTTAGGTCTTAAGGAATAAAAACCTACCAATAACTTGAATTTATTTTGATTATTGTACAAAGAGGGACTCCTTCACCCCTAGTGGTGAATGGGTCCCACTCAAGGCATGTGAATGGGTGTCAGAAATTAAGTTGTCTTAAATGATGTTTGTCGGGTTTTTATTAAAAAATACACTTAATTAAGGCGTGTAAGTGCATAAAGGGGCCAAATAAAGCATAAAAAAGGTATAGTTGTTGATGACAAGTCTAGAAAAGAGTGAAAATTTGTTACAAGACTTTACAACACTTTAAATAAGACTTGGTAAGTGATAAAAAGAGGGTATGTAAGTGAATTATAATAAGAGGAGTCTAGAAAAGTGTGAAAATGTGTCACAACACTTCACAACACCTTTACAAGACATCATAAAGTCTTAATAATTCATAGAGATTCAAGACCTAATGTGAATGTGTGGGCCGCATTGCAATATTAAATCAAGGTGAAATCAAGCCAAATAAGCACAAGGAGGGATAAAACAAGAAAAAGTAGAAGGGTTACTTATTCTATGTCCACATGTTATATCTATTGAATCCGTCTAGGAATGAGAAATACTTCCTCCCAACCAAATTTTCCAAGACTTGGTCCACAAATAGTAGAGGGAAGTAATCTCTATGGGTAGCTTTGTTGAGTTCCCTATAGTCAACACATACTCTCCACTTCCCATTTTTCTTTGGGAAAACTACTAGAGGTGAAACCCATTTGTTGTCACTAATGGGATAGATGAATCCCACTTGTAGGAGTTTCCCAATTTTAGTTTCAACAATGTCTTTCAATGCAAGGTTGAGTTTTCGTTGTGGTTGAAAAATAGGTCTAACATCCTCGGTATAGATATGATGGGTACAAACAATTGGGTGTATTCCTCTCATGTCTGTATAATCCCAAGCAAAAGCTTTAGATCTATTCACCAAAACATCAAACAATTTGTTCTCTTCTAGCTCTGTCAACCAATTGTTGATATTCAAAGTTTTTCCTACTAGTAACATGATGTTTTTGACCCCTGGATGGTTGGAGGTGATAGTATAAACTTCTCTAGTCAAAGTGTTGAGAGGACATCTATGTGGTATGGTTCTATGGAGTCTAGCAATATCTTCAAAGAAGTGATCCATTTTTGGAATGGTACTAGCCAAGGGGAAAGGTAACCCTATGAAGCTGGTATAGTCAAATTCAATGTGATCAACATTGATTGGCTACCCTAGAATATCTTCTACGTCTAACATTTCTTCATCACTTGAGTCTACAATAAGATTTTCCATATTGTTTTCCAGTTCATCTTCCAACTCTTCACCATGTTGTTTAATGACTACCATAGTAAGTGAGGCTAGATTCTCTTGTTCATTGGGACCATTTGGTTCATCAACCCAAACTTTGTTATGTTCAATAGGTTTAGCATGGGGATACAAAAATAAATGTTTTCTATTGGGACCATGTGAAATGGTCATTCCTCCCTCCCCTCAGTCAATTTTGGCTACAAATGTAGTTAGCCACAATCCTCCTAGGATTATTAGATAAATGTCCTTTGGTGTGAGGGAATAAATTATTTGGAAGTCTACCGAATATTCTCAACCATCAACCTTAACAAGAATTTTTTTTATGAAACCTTTGGGAATAGCTATGGATTGATTTTCCATCTACAACATTGTAGTTGTGGGACATAAATTAGTGAGTCCCAACTTTTCTATAACATCGACCATCATTACATTAATGACTCCTCCTAGGTCCACAAGTGAATTAGGTATTGCTACCTCATTGAATGTCATTGTTATAAGTGGAATGCCTGGGTCATCATATTTTGGAGCTGCAATTTTTCTAGCTAGAAAGTCAACTAGATACCCATTTATGTGAACATTGGTAATCCATTTTGGTTTCCTTCCTGGTGTTTTTATGCACAACTATTTAATCAATTGGTTTAATTTAGGAATCTCTTTAATTTCTTGTAACAAAGGAACCTCAATTTAAATTTTTTTAATTTCTTGTATCAACACGGTTTCGGTGGATAAGGTCATATCCAGAGGTTTATTCAAGGCAGTTGGTTTGAGATGTTATGGAAAAGGAACTTGAGTTTTCTCTTTCAAGGTGGAGTCCTTTAAAAGGTCAATTGGATGTTGACCATCCTCCCTTTGAGGTAGCTTGGAAGTTCCAGATGGGGATTGCGGAAGGGTCTTGTCTTGATTATTCACTGGGTGTTTCTCTAAAGGTGTGGAAGATGTCTTAGTCATTTCAGCTGATTCTTTAATTGGATCATCTAGGATCTCAACTAAAGGAGGCTATTGGAGTGTTTTTCTTGACCATAACTACAAGTTTCCATGATGGATAACATTAAGTCTAGTCACATTTTCCTGATCCGTAGAATACATTGGGGTATTTTGATGATTATTCTTTAGATTAGGGATAGGTTATGCTGGGAGTTGTGGTTGGTTGACCTGCTCATTTTGTTGAGGGTTCTAAGGGGCTGGTAAAAGGTTCTATGGCGGATTAGGCATCCTCCTAGGCCCAGTGTAAAATTGATTTTGAGGTTGATTCCATTGAGGAGTAGGATTTTGAGGATACCGTTATTGTTGAGTCTAGTTTGGCCATTGTAGGTTCCCCCAGGATTTATTTTCCCATTTAGGTGGTCCCCAAGGGTAAGCTCCCCAATTAGGTGGTGCTTGAGGCCAAGGTGCCACCCATTGATTATTATTCCAATTATTTGGGGGCCGCTAGGAGGGATTTGAATTATGTCCATAAGAGAAATTCCCTCTAGGTCTTTGATTCACAAAATTGACCTCCTCCTCAACCTGAGATGTCCTTTTCTTGGAATTCTTGATCGCATTTAGGATCTCACATTGATCAGTGACATGATTCTTCTCACAAACTTGGTAAACATCAATTTTGTCCAAACAAAATTCTCTTAATAGATGTTTGTTTTAACGCCTAAGACAATAGATGGATAAGGTCCCAGGATTGCATGTTTTGGATTGTATTCCATCTAGTGTGGTGTTTAATTGAACAAGAATGTTATTTTTGAGATTTGTTATCTCCTCACGCAATTTACCTATTTCATTAGAACCTCTAAAAAGAGTAGATTTATAAATACTCCTCGAGTACAAGAGAAATTCCAGCATAACTCAGTGATATAATCAAGTCCAAGTTGGGACACATCTCCTTTTCCCATTAAATCTAGGCTTCTCCTAATGTCTTCATTAAGTCCCTTGAAAAATATGGTCTTTAGAGCTTCCAAACTTATGGCTTCTTTTCCATATTGTTTAGATAAGAAGATGAACCTATCTAGGTAATATTCTAGGCTTTCATCTTCATTTTTCCTTAGCTTGAACAACTCCTCTTTCCTATTGCTAACTCTACAGTAACTCTAGTATTTGTCCAAAAAGGCAGAATCCATATTGTCCCAAGAGGTTATCAACCCTAAAGCTAATCCAATGAACCAATTCATTGTAGCGTCCTTCAAAGTGGAGGGGAAGAGCTTCAATTTTTGGTTGTCATAGGTCTAACACAAGACTTTAAACTCAAAAAGGAAGTAGTTAGGGTCTTCGAAGGATAAACCTCTAAAGGTTGGCAAGAAGGTTGGTGAAATGTTTTTCATAGGTGTATTGTAATCTTGATCGAGAGCAATAGGATAAGTAAATTTATGCACTCCCCCTACTGGGTTAGTGTCATTTCTATGGTCACCCATGACGTTGAAAGGAATGTGTTCCTCTTCAAAAGTTTTCTCTAATTGCTGAGTTTTTGGGGTATACCGGGAGTTCTCAGGTTGATCCTGCTCGGTCAATTCTTCAATAAGTTCTTTAGCTGAGACTTCTTCCTCCCTGTGTATGGTTGGAACATCTTTTGGGGGGGTTTGGTATGAATCTTCTATGTGGGACTTGTTTCTTGAAAATGAAAAAAAAGAAGCCTAACAACTATATATATTTTTTTTTCTAAAAGAGATATTCAAGCAATCTCCTACTAACACTAGAAAAGGAAGTTCCCCGGCTACAATGCCAAAAAGTGGCAGGCTGTTTTGAGGTCCTATCACTTTAGTTGAAAATGTATCCATTATATCGACTGAGTAGTGTTCGAAGGTTGTATGTAATAGGGGACATGTATAACTCTCTTAGATTTTTTGAATTCTTGAAATGGTTGTAAAAAAAATCTAACTAGATATCAATTAAACTAGAAAGCATGTAGTTGTATAAGCTAGAAAGCATGAAATTGTTAAATTAGAAAGCATGAAATTGCTAAACTAGAAAGCATGAAATTGTTAAACTAGAAAACATGAAATCGTTAAACTAGAAAGAATATAAATTACCTAAGAAGAAACACTTGCAGTAAAACTATAAAATTTAAATGAAAAAAACTAACGGCTTAGGACTAATTGCTATCAGAAAGTAAACTTGACAACTTGTAAATAACAACAAGAGTAGGTGTTCCAAAATTTCAAATGAACAAAACATAAAGATTGCAAACTTGAAACTACAACCTCCAAGAACAATTGACAAAGGTCG
This sequence comes from Sequoia sempervirens, assembly GCA_007258455.2. NCBI lineage: Eukaryota > Viridiplantae > Streptophyta > Pinopsida > Cupressales > Cupressaceae > Sequoia > Sequoia sempervirens. Next base: position 255,711 of record VDFB02114560.1, on the reverse strand, counting down.
ACACACAAATAAAATTCATCCAAATTTATCATGTACAAAATAAAAGTAATAGAATTAAAAATAAAAATTACTTATCTATCTACTCTATGAGATCCCTCGAGTGGCCGGCTCTCGAGCGTTCCTATGCTTAACTCAAATCACATGTAATTTCACATCTTTAAAATGAATCCATCCATGATACTTCCATTACTTATAATGATTGAATCAAAATAGGATTGGCAATATTTATTTATTCATATTATAAAAATATAACACAAAAGACATAATCAAACAGTGTTCAAGGCATATCATAACATTATTACCGTATGCATTGTTTCTAGCAGTTACATATATATACTAAACTACTAACAAAATCCTAAATTTCGGATGGTGGAAGATCACCATTGAAAAAGTATTTTAATAGAATTTCAACTAACCAACTAACTGTTGTCCATACCATAAAACATATTAAAGGCTCAGAGTGGAGCCATGAAGTTTTTAAACAAAAATTTAACATAAAGCATTAAAAGGACTTGTTCCACTATGCATGCCTAATTTTTTGGCTCCTGTACACTTCTGACGCTCTATCTTCAACTGCTTGAAGTTTGCTTAAAGTCCACTCAGTCGTGCATAATTCCTTTTACAATGACTTAAAACTATACCATTATATCAACATTAGTCAACTAATTTAAATCGATTTAGGAAATAACAATCTATACATCTTTTTACAAAAGGTAATCAATTATTAATCTTAAAAATAAAAAAATTGGTAGGGCTAAAGTGATTGGTAAGAACAACAAAGGGTTTTTAGCTTATTATAATTACAAGGTTATTTATACCTCATCACAACTCACTACCTTGTCTATGCTACCACATTGACAAGCTAGTGAACTCGTGAGATATTTGAAAAAATTCCTTAAAGAAATGGGGTCTCTTGGTGATGTAGAAATGCCTCAAAGAAATGGGGTCTCTTGGTGAACATCACCATGATACCCCATTTCTTTGAGGCATTTTTTCAAATATCTCACTACCTTGTCATTGCTACCGCATTGACAAGGTAGTGAGCATTGTGAGAAAAAATGTCTCAAAGAAATGGGGTCACATGGTGATGCACATCACCATGAGACCCCATTTCTTAGAGGAATTTTTTCAAAAAAATCACTAAATTTTATTCAATATTTCAAAAAATATTCCTTCTAACCCCACTTATAGATAGGCAACTGTGCTATTAATTCATTAGTTTTGAGTTCATTATTTGACTCAATAGAATTTGGTCCACTTGATTAAGCAGTCAATTTTCAATAATTGATTTTTTTATTCATCACCTCATTCTATCATTCATCCTATTGATTTTGGCATACCTTTGTGAGAATGAATATTTTTACTCAATGATTAACCACTAGCAATACATCCTTTAAAAAATCAGTTTGATTGATCTCTTAAAGTATGTTTGTGCTCTTTTCACTTACATTTTATACCATTTTAAATAAAATCCTAAATTTAGTAATGTGTAAATGAATTGTTATATATTATAATTCTAAATTCTAACTTTGACTAGGGTAAGTGCAAAAAGATGGTTCCCAAAAAGGGGGCTTAAGAGGCCATTTTTTTTTTTTGAAATCAAGAAATACTGACCTTGGATGTGAAATTGATGATAATTACACTCAAAATTTTGAGATGGAACAAAAAAAGGATCAAAGTGCTCCGAGTCTACTTTCTAAACTACTAATTTATTTTGAAAATTGTTGAGATTAAGGGGTTCAAAAGAGGGACATACAAAAATTGGTGTTGTTTTTGTCAAAAAACATAACATAGCAACTCTTGTACGTCCCTAGCATGGTGAACTTTTTTTTAGTATTTTTAAAATCACTCCAGTGAGAAATTAGCTAACAATATGTAGTTGATGCACAATTTTTCTAATAGTTTTTTAATGAATATTTATTTTTTTACGAATTTTCTAAGTGGAAACTTCCTGAAAAACAAAATTTTGGCCATGCTACCACTACAAGTTTTGGAAACTAATTGATTTTTTTTTTAAATTTTAAATTTGTAGAATGGAGTCTAGTTTCTAAAAATGTAATTTATTTGAAATTTCGGTGAACGGTTAATTTATAACAAAAAAAATACCAAACATTGCTTTTTGCCAAAAAAGAGACACAAACAAAAGAAATTATGAATTAAAGGCTTAACATTGTCAAAAAGTGAAAAAAATTACATCATTGGATAGCTAAGAGAGAACCTAACATTACCCAGGTGTTTGCTTTGTTCAACATTGAACCACGTGCAATCCAAATGGTGAGAATGAACCCAATCATGTGAAATATTATAGAATTTGTAAAAACCCATCTCTGGTCATTGTGAATGCCCTCCAAGCCTTTGGGTTGGTATTCCAAGGAAAATACCAAGCCCAAGGCTTGGGGATTCCCAAAGAAAGATATAATTCATGCACATTATAACAAACTCATGTTATATCTTAGTTTTGACATGGTTTTTTGCATTTGTGAGGGACATGTCTAGCAAGACATAACATGAGTGCGATATAACATGCTTGTGTTATGTATTGCTTTATGTTAAATGCTAATCTATTGAATGTATGTTTATATATTTGTATGTTTGCATGTGTAAGAATTGGCTATGAAGGTAGCCACCCAATATCTAGAGGCCTAATAGAAAGCCCAAGCATAAGAGAGATAGAAACAAGATGACAAGAATAAATTGTATTCTGCCAATAATGCAAATATGATGTAATGATGGAATGGGCAATACATAGAGGACCCATTGGTTATATAGCCAAGGTGAGAACATATAAGGGCATAAGATTATGAAAAGTGTCATAATCTTATGACATGAGACAACTACGAAAAGTTATCACTCCACCTAAAGTGGAAAGATGATAATGTGATAATCACCACAAAAGGTGGATCACCCACAAAAAGGTGGAGAGATAATCACATGATGTGTCCACAAAAGGTGGAAGTGATAAAGTAATGACATGTCAAGTCCAAAAAAAGTGGAAATTCTCCAACAACCTCCTATGTGGTCCCTAATTAAACTTAACTAAAGTGTAATCATGACCTAGGACAAGGTACAACACATTTAATTACACCAACAGTATGTACATGTATGTTTTTATGACATGTATGTATGTATGTATGTATGTATGCATGTTTGTATGTATGTATGTATGTATGTATGTATCAATGCATGTATATTGTATGTATGCTTATATGTATGTAAGATTTTATCTACACATGCACATGTATGATTGTATGTATGTAAGATTGCATGTACATATGTAATATGCTTGTATGTATGTAAGTATGTATGTATTTATGTATGCCTTTAGAGGGAGGGAGAATTTTAAGAGAGAGAGAGAGAGAGAGAGAGAGAGTCTAGATAGAGGGAGGGGGTGGAAGTGAGAGTTTAAGAGAGAGGGA
>VDFB02114560.1:214436-249083 GCA_007258455.2 Sequoia sempervirens | reverse complement strand
GAGTTGAGGGTTGAGGGTTTAAGGGTTGAGGGTTGAGGGTATAGTGTTGAGGGTGAAATTGGCAACCTAACTTGGCCTGTTTGAGAAAATGGGTCTAAGAAATGGGGTCTCAACTTGGCCTGTTTGAGGAAATGGGTCCAAGAAATGGGGTCTCTTGGTGTGATTCTAGGAGACCCCATTTATTGAACCCATTTTCTCAAATAGGTCGAGTTGAGACCCCATTTCTTGGAACCATTTTTTCAAATAAGCCAAGTTAGGTTGCCAATTTCACCCACTACCTTGCCAATTCAATGAAATTGGCAATGTAGTGGCTTGTTTAAAAAAATGGGTACAAGAAATGAGGTCTCTTGGTGTTTTACATCACAGGGAGACCCCATTTTCTCAAACAGGCCAAGTTAGGATGCCAATTTCACCTACTAACTTGCCAATTCAGTGAAATTGGCAATTTAGTGGCATGTTTGAAAAAATAGGTCCAAGAAATGGGGTCTCCGAGTGTTTATAATTTCACCCACTAGCTTGCCAATTCGGTGAAATTGGAAATGTAGTGGCCTATTTGAAAAAATGGGTCCAAGAAATGGGGTCTCTTGGTGTTTGTAAATAGGCCACTACATTGCCAATTTTAGTGAATTGGCAAGCTAGTGGGTGAAATTGTAAACACCGGGAGACCCCATTTTTTCAAATAGGCCACTACATTACCAATTTCACCAAATTGGCAAGCTAGTGGGTGAAATTGGCATCATAACTTGGCCTATTTGAAAAAATGGGTCCAAGAAACAGAGTTTCACTAGCTTGCCAATTTAGTGAAATTGGAAATGTAGTGGCTTGTTTGAAAAAATGGGTCCAAGAAATGGGGTCTCCTGGTGATGTTAATCACCAGGAGACCCCAACATCACTAGGAGACCCCATTTCTTGGACCCATTTTTTCAAATAGGCCAAGTTAGGTTGCCAATTTCACCCACTAGCTTGCCAATTCAGTGAAATTGGCAATGTGGTGGCCTATTTGAAAAAATGGGTCCAAAAAATGGGGTCTCCACCACATTCTTGGACCCATGTTTTCAAACAGCCCAAGTTAGGTTGCAAATTTCACCCAGTAGCTTGCTAGTTTGATGAAATCGATAATGTAGTGGTCTATTTGAAAAAATGGGTCCAAGAAATGGGGTCTTTTGGTGATAAATCACCAAGAGACACTATTTATTGGACCCATTTTTTCAAAAAGGAAAAGTTATACATCACTAAGAGACCCCATTTCTTGGACCCATTTTTTCAAACAGGCCAAGTTAGGTTGTCAATTTCACCCACTAGCTTGCCAATTTGATGAAATTGACAATGTGGTGCCCTGTTTGAAAAAATTGGTCCAAGAAATGGGGTCTCTCGGTATACATCACCGAAAGACTCCATTTCTTGGACCCATTTTTTCAAATAGGTCAATATAGGTTTCCAATTTCACCCATTAGCTTGCTAGTTCAGTGAAATCGGCAATGTAGTGGCCTGTTTGAAAAAATGGGTCCAAGAAATGGGGTCTCTCAGTGATTTACATAACTAGGAGACCCCATTTCTTGGACCCATTTTTTCAAATAGGCCAAGTTAGGATGCCAATTTCACCCACTAGCTTGGGTCCAAGAAATGGGGTCTCCTGGTGATCATTTCTTGGACCCATTTTTTTAAACAGGTCAAGTTAGGATGCCAATTTCACCCACTAGCTTGCCAATTCGGTGAAATGGGAAATGTAGTGGCCTTTTTGAAAAAATGGGTCCAAGAAATAGGGTCTCCTAGTGAAAAATCATTAGGATACCCCATTTCTTGAACACATTTTTTCAAACAGGCCATTACATTGCCAATTTCACTGAATTGGCAAGCTAGTGGGTGAAATTGGAAACCTACTAAGCCCATTAGCTTTCCAATTTGGTGAAATTGGCAACCTAACTTAAGAGGGGTAGGAGTGAGTGAGTGAGAGAGATACTTGAGAGAGGGAGATGGGGTAGGAGGGAGAAACTTGAGAGAGAGAGAAAGAGGGAGGGAGTGGGAGAGAGATAGAGGGTGTAAGGGTTAAGGGTTAAGGGTAGAGGGTAGAGGGTAGAGGGTAGAGGGGAGAGACATAGAAGGAGTGAGTGAGTGAGAGAGAGTTGAGAGAGGGAGAGGGGGTATGAGGGAGAGACTTGAGAGAGAGGGAGGGAGTGGAAGAGAGATAAAGAGTAGATGATAGAGGGTATAAGGGTTAAGGGTAGAGGGGAGAGAGATAGAATGGAAGGGTGGAGGGAAGGTGGATGGTTTACATATGGAAGAAGGATGAAGGGAAGGAAGGAGGGTAGAGAGAAAGAGAGAAAATAAATCTATAAAAATTCAACTTTCTCATAATGAGAGCACGTTTTGAAGCAATCGAGATATGTCTATTTTTTAAGCAAGAAATAATGCATTCATGTTATAACTCAAGAATGTTATAATGGAAGTGCATTATAACGTGAGCATGTTATAATGTGAGTGCATTATAACACGAGCATGTTTTTACTTTCTCTAAAATGGTAAAATACCCAATATACCTATGATCTCAAGGCCCACATTCTGCATATTCTCCTAGTTCTGTGCGCGCTCTGATAAAAAGTAGCTTTTTGATGATGTTGTGAAGTGTGCATGCATGTTTTTCACATTCCACCACCTTTTTCATGGTCTTTCCACCACCTTTGCATGAAATAATAGAGTTTTCATGTTGAAAGGAATATAATATCAATTCAAGTCTGAATTCCATTCAAAAGTGATATACAATTGAAGTTTGGAGGGGAACAAGATTTTGAAAAATTCAAATTGTTGTGGAGTTTGAAGAAAGAAGAAGCAAAGGCTGCATAATTGGGTAGAACTCCTCCATTTGAAACTTTTGTTTTTTAGGTATTTGAAGTCTTTACATATTTTATTTCATTCTATTATGGCTTGCTTTCATTTTTTATTTATTTTGCATATTCCATGTTGATCATTGTTTGTTTGTCATTATAACCTTAGGTTGTCAATGCACATTTTAAATTACACAATTCTATACACTTTCAGTTACATTTTTAAACCACATCTATTTGAGGCATTTAGTTATTTAATAATTGACTTACCTTGTGTATGCTTCCACATTTTGTATGCACATATATATGACATAAGTTATAAGGAAGTAAACTAAAACATCATTTCTCAATCCTTTATTATGGATGTGCATACCACTCTCCAAAGCTTTCATTGAGGTATTTTTTCAAACAATTATACCAAGAAACTAATTTCCTTGTCTATGCTACCAAATTTTCCATACATGTCTCTAAAAAATTGGAATATACTCCTCCCACATTGATAGATCTTTGAAACTATTTTGGTTTTCATCTCTATTTCTAAATTTACCTCATCACTAAACCTACCTCATCACTTATATTGTGATATATTTTAAATTTTTCCTTGATTAGTCTACCTACAAGGGATTCTAACCCTTCTCTCCATTATTTCAAGAATCTTTATGCAAGAGGGTTGACAAGCTAGTGAGTGAGCTAGCTTGCCAATGTGGTAGGGTTGAGAAGGTAGGGGCAATGTATGCCTCATAAAAATGGGGTCTCATAATGGTCTCACAGTGATGAGTATATCACCATGAGACCCCATTTCTATGAGGCATATGCTGCCCCTACCTTCTCAACCCTACCGTATTGACAGGCTAGTGAGTGAGACCCCAATGCGATAGGGTTGAGAAGGTAGGGGTAGCATATGCCTCATAGAAATGGGGTCTCATAGTGATATAAATCACTGTGAGATCCTATTTATATGAGACACATAGTGCCCCTATCTTCTCAACCACATTGTGAGATCTCATTTCTAAGGCATATGCTGCCCCTACCTTCTCAGCCGCATCATCGTGAGACCCCATTTCTATAAGGCATACATTGCCCCTATCTTCTCAACCCTATCGCATTGGTAGGCTAGTGAGTGAGCTAGCTTTTCAATGCGGCAGGGTTGAGAAGGTAGGGGCAGTGAATGCCTCATAGAAATGGGGTCTCACAGTGATATACATCACTATGAGACCCCATTTCTATATCACCACGAGACCCCATTTCTATGAGTCATATGTTGCCCTACCTTCTCAACCCTACTGCATTGGTAGGCTAGTGAGTGAGCTAGCTTGACAATGCTCCACTAGCTTTCCAATGCGGTAGGGTTGAGAAGGTAGGGGCAGTGTATAACTCATAAAAATGGGGTCTCATGGTATTTTTATGAGTTATACGCTGCACCTACCTTCTCAACCCTACCGGTACATCACCGCGAGACCCAATTTTTATGAGTTATACGCTTCCCCTACCTTCTCAACCCTACCACATTGGCAAGCTAGTGAGTGAGCTAGCTTTCCAATGCTCCACTAGCTTGCCAATGCGGCAAGGTTGAGAAGGTAGGGGCAACGTCTAGGTGATATACATCATCGTGAGACCCCATTTCTATGAGGCACACACTACCCCTACCTTTCAACATGAGACCCCATTTCTATGAGGCGTACACTACCCCTACCATCTTATATCACCATGAGACCCCATTTCTATGAGGCATATGCTACCCTTACCTTCTCAACCCTACCACATTGGTAGAGCTCACTAGCCTTCCAATGCGATAGGGTTGAGAAGGTAGGGGCAGTGTATGCCTCATAGAATTGGGGACTCATAGTGATATTCATGCCTCATAAAAATTGGGTCTCATGGTGATGTACATCACCATGAGTCCCCAATTCTATGAGGCATACACTACCCCTACCTTGTCAACCCTACTACATGGACAAGCTAGTGAGAGAGCTAGCTTGCCAATGCCCCACTAGTTTTCCAAGGACTTTGAATTGACATGCCTTATCCATGCTTCCATTTTGAGCCTATCTTGCAATCATGGCATGCCACATTACTACATTTCTTTAAGGAATTCCATCAAAAAAATTCACATGACCTTTTTCTATGCTAGAAATACTCTTCTACGGGATGATTGTAAGTATTTTTTTTTTAAGTCTTGAATGACATTTCATTTATTTGAATGGATACATTTTTTAGGAACTAATATTTGTCTCATTACCATGCTATAGGTAAAATTATTCGCCATGCTGAGGAAACAAACATGGAATAAACTAACAGACAAAGAGTATGAAACCAAAAAATCAAAGGAGAGAGAAAGGGTGGTGGCATATTGTGAAAAGAAGAAATTGGATACGATTAATGAAAATAAGCCAATTGAAGAGGAAACTCAACCATCAAAAAGATAATAGGCATTGGTAGCACAAAGGGTATGAATGCAAAAGCATCGTGGTAAGATAAATCCAGATACCGTAGTTGGAGACACACCCTCTACCGTAAGTGAATACAAAGGGACACTATTAAGCACACACAAATATGAAGGGAAACCATCTACCGCAAGTGAATATGGAGGGACACAATCTACCACAAGTGAATATGGTTGGACACCATCTACTACATCTCAAGTTGAGAGTACATCATCACTTGGATTTGAAGAAGAAGGTACACCATCATGCCCATGTGAAACTTAAGGTATGTCTTCTACTCCACCCTCGATCAAAGGTACATAATCTAGCCCACCTCAATTAAATATTGATGAAATTTTTAATGTTGATATGTATGTACCTAGGAGACCACCTAGAATTTTGCGTAGAAAGCCAAAATATTTGGTTAAGATTGATGAGGATATTTTGTAGCACATGGAAGGTAAGGTTCCAAAATTTACTTGTAAAAGATATGCTAATAACATTTAGAAATTCTTCTTTGAAAGGCTAAATGAGACCGCAAGATGTCAACTATTTGTTGAAATCATGCGGGGTATAAAGTATAGAAACATCATGAAGACTCTTGGGTTGAGAACATCGAATGCATCAAGTGAAAACACTATTGTGAAGAATCTAATGGATGCTTATGAGAGTGTGGGTAAGACCTCATGCTCAAAGGATAGTAATGTCACCCGATGTGTCATTACATTGAATTTGGTAAGTAGTCAAACAAAGAGAGCTCGTCTCATTAGAAAGATGAGTGAATTTATGAGAATTAGTAGAAAAACTTAATCAAGAGCCATTCAAAGGTGACAAAGAATTGAGGGCACCGATTCAAATGAATTATGGGAATTCTCGAGGAGACTTCCATGAAAAGATAAAAAGGTTGTTGAAGCATTGAGAAAACTAATTGAAGAGTATTGGAAGAATAACACAAGGCCATCTCCAAATCAAAGGGATGTGGTAAGAAGGAGAATCAGTAGTTAGAATCGTGAGCCACATCCAAAGAATTTTTTTGGATATGAATCAAACCCAATTTTTTCATAAATTTCAACAGGATTATCCTCAAATTAGTATTTGTCAAAGATATTTTGAAATGCTTAAACCTTTTTATGTCAAGATAAATCACACACAAACACAATTTTTTTTTGTAGACTACATATTGAATTCCCTAACCATTATGATGTTTATCATTCTATATGTTTAGATTTGAATACTAATGATGTTTTGTAAGATTGTGGTATAGAAGCCCCACCATCTTCAAGAGAGTTCTTATTAAAAAAATTATGTGAAATAGAGGATGGAAAAATATTCTATAGGACATCATGCTTGGATGGTTCATACGAGCATTGTGGTGACTTGCAGTGTATGCCAATATATCAACATATGGAAAGCACAAATGAGGTGGGAAAAAAACTAGTAGAGTTCAGGAAGTATAAAATAGTGGCATACGTTACAAAAGATGGGTCTCAATAAAAAAGGTATGATTTGGTTATTCAAAATATTCTAGTGTATCAATTTATGTCCATGTTTTGTGACAATATAGTGTAAGAATATGCAAGGCATACCCATATAGCTGATGGTTGGACACACAATTCAAGCTATGCAAGGACACATTTCCAATTGGCAGCATAGTATCACTGGTTGAATTTGCAGAGAACTACACTCTACAACCACAACATGAGGTGCAATCACAATATTAAAACTCCACATGAGTTTCAATATTTGTGCATATAACAAAGGATAGTATAGAGGACCAAAGGAAGGTATTGAGGGAGTATCACTTTTATATTAGTGATGATCACACACATTCTCCATGTAGCTAATAGTACAAAAGACCAAAGGAAGGTATTGAGGGAGTATCACTTTTATATTAGTGATGATCGCACACATTCTCCAGAGTTCATGCAAGATTGCTTCCAAATGTTCTACAATGATTTTGATAAGAGAGGAATAGCATATAGTTAACATATAATATGGTCAGATAACTATGCAACACAGTTCAAGAACTTGCACATGTTCTACTGGCTGAGTAGGATGCATGTCATTACAGGTGTTTAGCATATGTGGAACTTTTATGAGGGCAGACATGGAAAGGGGGAACATTATGGTGCAAGAGCATGTGTGAAAAGAGCATTAGCATGAGAAGAGTTAAAGTATAAAGACAATGCAAAATTGATAGATGCAAAATCAAATGTTGAGTGGTGTAATGCTTTGATGGGTCCAGATAATGAAGGTACATCTTTAGTTCATAGATTTTTTTGGTTGATGGATGATACTAACATTGAACAATATGAGGATTGTTGTACACTAATAGGATCTAGTGAACTACACTCTTTCCTTAGCTTAGATGTAGGTTCATGGAGTATCAATACACGAAAGATGGCATATTTTTTTTATTCATGTACAATGCAAGCTTGGATTGATTGTGAGTCAGAGGAGTGGGTTGACAAATGGTTGATAAGTTATCTTAATCCACTTCACACGTATCACCCTCTAATGGAATTAGAACTAACACAGATGGAATCATCGGTAGAATTTGACCATATATTAGATCTAGTTCAACAAGGTAATATATCTACTTGCTTAGTTTTTGAAATTCCTATTGTTATCTTACTTTGTAGTGTATTCATAATGTTGACTAATTTCAAGAGAGTTGTTGCACATATCAATGTAGGGAATGTTTATGCAATTATTGTAGATGAAGAAAATGAAGAGGGAACAAAATATTACTTGTTTCATTGTGTTGAGGCTAAAAATAAATTGGAGGCCCTATTTATAGATGGAGAAAACATCGAATACCCTACAGGCTCAGTTGTTGTTACTGGAATATGGCTTAGAAGGTACCCACATAAGAGTGTTAAATATTGGTTGTTTTAGGACTTTGAAACACATCATAATATTTTTCATTACTTGAACCTTGTTGTGGCATCAAATGTTAGTTTGATGAAATATGGGGTAAGACCTTCTAACAAGACTTTGTGGAAGGTCTGTGAGTCTGACCTTGAGGCAATACTTGACACAATAAAAGTAGAGAAGACGTGGATGGTTCATTGGATTAATTTTTAAGTATGCACATTGGTTCTTATTAATTTATACTTGTATGCACATTAATTTGTTTGATGCCAATGCTATTGTCTTCTTTTACTTTGCATATTTGAAAGTAACCTGCTAAAAATTGATTGGTGTCCCCTTGTAGAAAATGTAGATTTATGAACCATCCAAGAGAATCTCAACAAAAAAAAGCCATGCAAAATTCTTATTTTGATGATCTTGAAAAATCTCAATTATGATTTTAAGCCATTATAAAAGTGTGTGAGAAGCTTGATGAGGGAATTTCAAGTTATTAATTTGAAGTTAACCTTATCATGGGCACCTATGATGTAGACATTATAAGAGCATCTCAAATTTCAAGTTATTCTATTCATGAGAGGTGTTGTGTGCAATAGGTATCTTAGAACTCCCAGTGAAGATGTATGACTAGGAGTGACCAAGTTGAGAGACTAGCATGCCTATCCTTAATGGAAGCATAAAGATTTATGCCTTGTTGTTCCTAAGTTGGAACCAAATGGTGTGGATTTGTTGTTTGTAAGTGCCTTCCATTTATTTTCATTTCATTTCCATTTTGGATGCTCTTTCTTTTTCTTCTTTTACTTTGCATATTTGTAAGTAAACTATTAAAATTTATTGGTCTCTCCTTGAAAAAAAATCTGATTTATGAGCCATCAAAGAGAATCTCAGCTGAAAAAGCAATGCAACATCCTTATTTTGATGAGCTTGACAAATCTCAATTTTGATTTGAACCATTATAAAAGAGCATGTGAAGCTTAGCAAGGGAATCTCAAGTTATTAATGTTAAGTTAACCTCATCATGAACACCTATGATGTAGAAATTATAAGATAATCTTGAATGTATGAGTGAAATTGTAAAAGATCTATGAGAACAAAGTACCTATGACATTGTGCCTATGGTGCAGGGCACCTGGGCCTTCACTTTGTAAAAGGGGTTTAGTATGTAGTTTATTTATGTTTAAGGTCATGTTTTTGTTTTGAAATAAGCTCTTTAAGACCATATTGTAATTTTTTGGGTCAGTTTTGGTTAGGAGGAGTCATTTTGAGTCAATTTGGTAAAGTTGCTAAAATTGTAAAAAAGTTTCATAGCAACTTTTGCATTTTTGATGTAAAAGAGAAGTTGAATAGTTAGGATGTTAAAAGTTAGTTGTAGTCAGTTGGATATGGTTGGAAAAGGTTAAATATGATTTTTAATGGTCAAAAAATGGGTTAGATGTACATTTGTAGGATTGAATAATAAAGATTCACTATTTTCTGTGTTTTCCTACATTGATTTTTGTTGCTACAACAACTTGTACGTTTTGGTATAGCTTGGAAGTGCTCATTTGTGCATTAGAATTGACAAAGGAGTGAACTAACTTTCACTTTCATCTTGTCTCATTTGATTTCATCAGGATTTGAGTGAGTTATAGTGTTTTGATACTATGCTCTACATCAATATAACTAACATACAGTCTAACTTATTATAAAAACTTCATTTATTAAAACAAACCAAACTAATAATTATATATCAATATCAATATAGCATACAATCTATTGAAATAAACACTTGTAATGAGATTTAATCAAATATTTAAATTTATTGTTTCCCTCAAACATTTGTAATTCAAGCAACGCAATCCCTTAACAATCCAAATTGCAAAAAGGCAACAATATTTGACGACCTGTTACTTAGATATTGTGTTAGTTACAGACATTTCTTCTGAGGCATTGGGAACATGTAGGGAACCTCTACAATAAACTTTTTTAGTTTTTGTTATCTCAGAGTCATTTTTCTGTGGTGTCCAATTTTGACTTGATAAAAAAGTGTCAATTACAAGCAATTTAAAGTTGCAAAGTGGTGCAACTTTCGTTCTACAACTCATGTGACCAAACAACCTGTTCTAATACATTTGAATGGGTATGTTTACGCTAGGAATGGTCCTCTTTTTCACCCAAACACACAGAATCACTTCGAGCTACGTTCAACCAGATCTATCTAATCCTATAGAATCATGTTGGTCCCCTCTACAATAACTTAGTTTTTTTTTTATTATTATCTTGGAGTGGTTTTCCCGTGGTGTCCAATTTTCACTTGATGGAAAAAGTGTCAAATGCAAGCAGTGCAAAGTTATAAAGTGGTACAAATTTCATTCTATAAATTTTGTGACCAAATGGATTGTTCCAATGTATTTAGATGGGTGGGTTTATGCTAGACATGGTTCTCTTTCACACCCAAACACACAAAATCACTCTGAGCTACATTCAACAGACATAATCTCTTAAGAGTCCAAAGTGCAAATTGACTGCAATCTTCAATGAGTTGTTACTCGAACACCATGATGCTTAGAAAATTCTTGTATGAGACTATGGGATCATGTTTGACCCATCTACAATAACCTCTATCAATTTTTTCTATCTTGAAGGTGTTTTCCCGTGGTGGTGAATTTTCACTTGGGGAAAAAGCTGTCAAATGTAAGTAGTTGAAAGTTGCAAAGTGGTTCAACTTTTATTTTGTAACTTGTGTGACCAAATGAACTCTTCCAAAGCATCCAGGTGGGTACATTTATGCTAGGAATGGTCTTCTTTTGTACCCAAACATGCTGAATTGCTCTGAGCTACATTCAACCAGTAGAATCCCTTAAGAGTCCAAAGTGCAAAATGACTGCAAACTTTAGCATGCTACTATTCATATATCGTGATGCTTATAAACTTCTCATCCAAGCTTATCGGATCATATTGAGACTTTATACAATAAACTCTCTCAGTTTTCACTATATCAGAAGAATTTTCCTGTGGTGGAAAATTTTCACTTGGGGAAAAAGTTGTCAAATGCAAGTAGTTGAAAGTTACAAAGTGGTGCAAATTTCGTTTTGGAACTCCTGTGACCAAATAGATTGTTCCAAAAAATTTGAATAGGTATGTTTACACTAAGAATGGTCCTCCTTCGCACTGAAACACGTGAAATCACTCTGAGCTACATTCAACTGGATCGATCCCTTAAAAGTCCAAAGTGCAAAATGGCTACAAAGTTCAGCATGTTGTTACTCAAATATCGTGACACTTATAAATTTCTCATCTGAGCCTATGGGATCATATTTCACCCCTCTACAATAAAATATCTTAGTTTTCTCTATCTCAGAGGCATTTTCCTATGGTGGAGAATTTTCAATTGGGGAAAAAGTTGTCAAATGCAAGTAGTTGAAAGTTGCAAAGTGATGCAAATTTCGTTCTGCAACTTATGTAACCAAACAAACTATTCCAACGCATCCACACGGGTATGTTTACACTAGGAATGGTCTTCTTTCACACCCAAACATGTAGAATCACTCTGAGCTAAGTTCAACCTATTCGATCCCTTAAGGGTCCAAAGTACAAAAGGGTAGCAATCTTTGACGGGCTTACTCAGAAACTGTGATGCTTACAAACTCTTTGTCTGATCTTATGAGATCTCATTGGGCCCCTCTATAATAATATCTCTTGGTTTTTTTTTAATTTCGGAGTTGTTTTCCCATGGTGTCCCATTTTCACTTGATGGAAAAAGTGTCAAATGCAAGCAGTGTAAAGTTGCAAAGTGGTGCAACTTTTGTTTTGTAATTCGTGTGACCAAACAAACTGCTCCAACACATCTCGATAGGTAAGTTTACATTAGGAATTGTCCTCTTTCACACCCAAACATGTGAAATCACTCAAAACTACATTCTACTGAATTGATCTCTTATGATGGCATGAAAAACAATAAAAAAGAGAAACATAAACATGATGGTTGAGAAGTTTGAGTTTTCCACACAAAAAGCATATGATCATCCTAAAGTCTAGCAAGCACAAGAAATTTTTTAATTATCCTCCTTGCCCTTACAACAATATACAACCAATTGTAAATGCATACAATGGTGGAACTTGGAATTTTTTTATTTTTTCTTCGATTAACAACTTTGGTTGTGAAGCATTTTTTCATTTTCATTTGAAATGATTTGTTGTGCTTGAAAATTGGAGTCTAAGAGAAACAAGTGATTCTCTCACATACATTTATTATTTGGTATGATAAATATAGTTTCCATTGTTGAGTCAATTTCTTATTTGTATTATAAATTATAAATTTCTTTCTCTCGAGTCCATTTCCTATACAAGAAATAATATTGCAAAAGTTAACATATAAATCTTTCGACATGTTTATATGGTGATGGATCAAGAACATAAAAATTCATTTTTCACTATGATGATTATGCTGTGAAAATGTTTAAAGACTATTCAAGATAAATTTTTATATGATAATGTGTCAAGAAGTAAAATACTTCACCTATTATGAATATTATGTTTTGCAAGTGTTGTGAAGATTATGTATCCTTTGCTTAATTGAGTTATTCAATCAAAAGATTAAATATATTGGAATATTTTCATGAAACATTTCATGGAATACCAATTGAAAACATGTTTTTTTCTTTTAGATAAAACATTTGATGGAACTCTTTGGATTAAACTGAATTGAGATATGTAAGAACAAGGGAGCATTAGGAAATACATTGCTCAAGGATCTTAAATAAGTCTTCTCTCCTGTTGCAATTTTTGGTGGATTATTACTTTCAAAGTATTGGGAATGCTTTTCTTATTTTCTAGTTAGTAGTTGCCATTCTATAAGACTCATCTCTTCATATATTTTATACTCATTTTTAATCAATTATCAAGTTAATAATTAGTGCATTTATTTGCAGTTAATTTTTTCTTTTCAATTTGTGCAATTTTAGAATTTGTAACTCTACTAGTATTCCTATAAATATTGAAGTTGTTTAGCATTGAATAATAAAGTTGTTTAGCATCAATCAATTAATATTCAAGAAAAACCATGAAGGACAACAATGATAAATGTTAGGGCTAACCAATTAATAAGTATACATGTGAATAAGGGAAGCACAAATTCTCAAAAATACGCAAGCCTTGAAGTATACACACGAATACATAGTATACACAAAGTAATACAAAGTATATGCATGAATACAAGGTATACGTATGAAAAAACGGAAGTCGCAAAGTATACATTAGAATACACATAAGCCACAAAGTATACACATAAGTTGTAAAGTATACACTTGAAAACACACAACTCATATCTATTGAACCATGGATTTATAATGCAAATATGGACACCATCGATAAAAAATATTTGTATTAACCAAATAGCCATGTAGGCATACATCAATATATGTCTATATAAGTATCAAATATAGGTATAAAATATCCATATAGACTTACAAGAATTCCATATAGGCATATAATGTCAAATATATCCAATATAAAATATTTACAAAAATGTCATATAGGCATACAACAAAGGGCTTTGGAATCAAAAGTCATTGCTCTCCATGCTCTTGAAATAAAATCTTTCCCTTTGCTAGTCGATCGAATGGTGATACATCTATCACTCATTTATTCTATGTTCGAGGAGTGCTCTTGCTCCTCCTCCTAAGGTTTAGTTCTTGGTCAAGTTTTATCTATTACAATAAGAAGTAAAGAAATTAATATATAGAAATTACATTTTAAAAAATGATATAATTAACAAAATAATCACTTATCGTCATATGATGATCACTCTCCACAAGGGAAATATTCAAATTCCCATGCTGAGGCATGCTAAAGCCCTATATAAACCATCCAAATAGAAATTAAACTACAAATCAATAATGGTTTGATCTTTCACTAACATCTATAACAACAAATGTAAATTGAAATTTAATAATTTGCCTCATACCTCCCCTATCAGAACCATTGAGAAGTCTATAGTAGATGAAACATTGATCTCCATTTCCCTTTGAACATTTGGAGGTGTGTCCACTTGCAACATTTGAAAATAAAACAACAAATTATTCAATCACAAAAACTAAATAGTGATCCATGTCATGACTTATAATGTATGAGATAATGAACAAAATTTTAAGTACTTATTAAACTATATATTTATGACTATCATGCTTACTATTTATCCATATCTGGTTCAAAAACACATTTTTTTAGGCTTTTACCCATATCAGCAAGTTGGCGAACCATTTGATAAAATGCTTTCATAGACATGTATGATAACTGTGGTGGCATAAAGAAGGCAGTGAACTATTTGAAAAAACACCTCAAAGAATTGGGGTCTCATGGTGATGGAATGCCATTAAAAACAAATGTGTCATGACATTCCATCACCATAAGACTGCATTTCTTTCAAGCATTTTATCAACTAATTCATTGCCTTCTCTATGGTATTATGTTGGGATGGGGTGGATGGTATAGTGTGGCCTTGGTTATGAGATGGAGGGCGATCATAACATGAAGAGGGGGGAGTGGGGACATGAAAAAGTGGAATAAAAGGTGGAAGGTTCCATGGATTGGTAAATCAAGGATGAGGACCTTGAGAAGAATTTGGAGGGGAATTTTGGCTAATGGGTTGGTTTCTATTCTTCAAGCAGTGAGCTGTTTGAAAAAATGCCTCAGAGAGATGTGGTCTCATGGTGATGGAATGAAATTCCATCACCATGAGACCACATTTCTTCAAGGAATTTTTTCATACTATTCGCTACCTTGAATATGATATTGCTTACTATTATGCTTTGATAGAAATTTTTCCAAGCATCCATAGTTTGTTGGAAAACACCTATTTTAGGCTTTTAGCCATAACAACAAGGAAGTGAGTAGTTTTATAAAATTATTTGGTACAAATGTATGAAAAATGTGGTAGCATAGAAAAGGTGGTGAGCTGTTTGAAGAAATGCCTCAAAGAAATGTGGTCCAATGGTGATGGAATGGCATTCCATCACCATGAGACCACATTTCTTTTAGGCATTTTTTCAAACTACTCACTGCCTTGTCTATGCTATTGGTTACTATTATGCTTTGATAGATTTTTTCCAAGCATCCATAGTTTGTTGGAAAGCACCTTTTTTAAGATTTTAGCCATAGTAGTGAGGAAATGAACTGTTTGAAAAAAATGCTTTGGCAGACATGTATGGAAAATGTGGTAGCATAGAAAAGGTGGCGAGCTATTTGAAAAAGTGCCTCAAAGAAATTCAGACTCATGGTGATGGACATCACCATGAGATCACATTTCTTTGAGGCATTTTTTTAAACAACTCATTGCCTTGTCTATGCTATTGCTTAATATTATTCTTTCATATATTCCTTCCAAGCATCCATAGCATAGACAAGGCAGCGAATTGTTTGAAAAGATTCCTTAGTAAAAAGTGGTCTCATGGAATGCCGTGAAAATAAAATGCAATTGGAAGCTTCTCCTACTTATTAATTATGCTATATGAAGTAATTGCATCACTGCTTATGTTGACTTTCTAAAGAACTATATTGTAGTTGAAATTTTGTCATCGATCAACATCTAGTTATTAGTTATGGAATGTGAAGTAATGCTTTGAGTTTGAAAGATGTGCAATACAATGTAATCAATGATATGAATATAAACTACACAAATATATTGAGTACAATTCATTAGTTAAAATCTTTATTCTATTACATGTGTGTAGGTTTGTCTAAATCCACTGGCACTGGGAGGTGTTCCCTCAAAACCTCCAATATTAGCCTATTCAACATCCAAAATCACATATTACAATACCATTCATAAAACAATGCTATTAACATGTAATAAATTTATAAATTTTTACTAGTTACATACCTCAACGATAGATGTAGTGGATAAATAAGCAGGTGTAGGGCCAGTGTATCCAGTATCAACACTATGACCCTAAAATTTTATTAAAATCATAAAACTCAATTAGTTAATCTTGCATTTTAAAATTGAAATTTAATAAATTAAATTCTAACATTTACTATAGTATCAATGCCATAGGCCTCACTCAAAATGTTAGCTACCCTCTCCATCTCCATAGCTATAGACGTATCCTACGTAGCAGCCTCCTAAGGGTCAGTGGGGTCATATGAACAAGTTACCTTGCAAGACTGACACAAATGGGATTGAAGCGTACCACTCAAAGACTCTCTTAGATGGCACTATAGAATAGGGCTAGCATGTTGGATGACACTCTAGGTCTAAGAGTTAATGTCCTGCAAAGTTTCTACCTCAACACTCTCCTTTGCGATGGAAGGGATAACAATGTGCTCATGAGGTGGCCTAGTGAGAGGTCATCTCCCTTGTTGAGTAGGATCTTGCTATGTATTGGGTCTAGCTTGAGCCGACCCCCCACCTCTCCCTTGGAAGTCCCTCATCAAAATAATTCAGGATTTTGTTCAAGGTGAACTCACAGTATAGTTTCCTAAGGAAATACTGTGAGACTTCACAATTGTTGCATGGTGGCTAATCAAAAACCATGTACCACCTATCCCAAAGAATTTCCTAATCTATTGGTGGTTGCACCAATGGATAGGAAACCTTTTCACATTGAGGGTAAGATTTTCATTTGTGTGTGGGTCAGTAAATAATGAGCACAAATCAAATTTTGTAAGTTTTAGATCTTTTACATCTTTATATGATAATTTATCCCAATAATAAGCCCTAGTCGCCTGCTTCCTATCTTTCCAACCAGTTAATTGTTTGTTGATTGAATCTACATGTTTTAACATTTCTTTGAGTGAAGTTTCTAAGATCATTCTTTCCATGGTTGAAACCTTTGGATTGTTCAACTTCCTGATTAAATTCTCAATTTGTTTTTTATTATTTTTAATTTCACTCATTAAGTTTTGTTGAGTGTTGGGAAGATGATGAGGGATTGGTGGAGGATATTGTTGTTGTGGTTGATCAACTTGAGGATTTTGTTGTTGTTTTTCTTGCTGTGCTTGTTGAGGATTTTGAGGAGGGTTTGTAGGTTCATTAACATCTATAAATTCAAAAAATAAATATAAAAAACAACCTAAAATTAACAAATTCACAACAACAAAAAAACAATCCTTACCTCTCAGACCTCCTCGTCGATGTGGTAACATCCTGGAGATGAAATATCAATAGTTTGATGAAAAATATTGCAAAATGTATCCTCCTAGAATGAGAGCGTGGAAATGAGGGGTTTTGGTTGTAGGTAGAAAAAAAACATAGTCACAATGAAAATGATTTCGATTTTTTTTTTAATAACTCATAATGCGAGTGTGTTATAACATGCTCGTGTTATGGGTTCGTTGTGGCTGAGCCTTAGGCTCATCACACCAAGCCATAACACAAGCACGTTATAACACGCTCGTATTATTAGCTTTCAATTTTTTTTAAAAAAATTGGCCACAAATTGGCTACTCATCTTTTTGCACCCACCCACAGTTATATTGTTCTCATAGTGTCCTTTTATAAGCTTTCCTACAAGGTAGCAATGAAAAGGTAGTGAGTTGTTTGAAAACATTCCTCAAGGAAATGGGATGTCATGGTATCACCATAAAACTCCATTTCTTTGAGGCATTTTTTCAAACATCTCACTACCTTGTCAATGTGGCAGCATTGGCAAGGTAGTGAGCATTGTACGAAAAAATGCCTCAAAGAAATGGGGTCTCATGGTGATGTAGTGAGCATTGTATGATTTTTTTTCATACAATGCTCACTACATCACCATGAGAACCCATTTCTTTGAGGAATTTTTTCATACAATGCTCACTACCTTGTCAATCCATCCACATTAACCATGAGAACATATCTCATTGATGCATTTTGTCAAATAGTTCATGTGCCTTGTCTATGCATCCACATTTCACATGTGTCTAATAAGGAAAT
Source organism: Sequoia sempervirens (assembly GCA_007258455.2). Classification (NCBI taxonomy): domain Eukaryota; kingdom Viridiplantae; phylum Streptophyta; class Pinopsida; order Cupressales; family Cupressaceae; genus Sequoia; species Sequoia sempervirens. The sequence continues at coordinate 231,075 of VDFB02114560.1, read as the reverse complement.
TGCAACCATAACACTCATGAAAATTCCCCCTTGTATGTTTTGATAGATGTCATACCCCATTCCAAGGTCCCCTTGTTACTATGGCTAAAAGCCTAAAACATGTGCTTTCGACCAAACTATGGATGCATGGAAAAAATATATCAAAGCATAATAGTAAGCAAAATCATAGACAAGGTATTGAGCCATTTAAAAAAATTCCTCAAAGAAATGTGTTCTCATGGTGATGGAAATCACCATGAGACCACATTTCTTTAAGAAATTTTTTCAAACATCTGATTACCTTGTCTATGCTACCACATTTTCTATACATTTTCCATTTTATGCATTATTTTGCAATCATTCCAATTTTTATGGGAAGATTGAAAAATTAACAAATGAAGTCAAAGATTCTTGAACTTAAGACTTCCATGGAGAAAATATAACTGAAAATAGATGATAAGGAAGAAGCAATATGAAATGTAAGTGAAAAAAAGGAGAATTGGTGTGGTGGACACCTAGAAGTCTTATCTATAAAGGTAGAGAAGTTCTATAAAGAACTTGTTAAATTTTTTTTTTGCATTTTGTAATTAGAAAGACACTTCCAAAGATGATAACAATAGTTGTAGATGCAAAGGAAATAGTTGGAAGTGTTGAAATTGAAGCAAAACAATTGAAGACTAAAATTAACCACTTAGAAAAGGAATTAAAAGAAAAAAAGAAGATTTTATCATCAACAAAAAGGAGGTTAGTATGCTCTAGAAACACTTGAAAAAGAAGCAAACCAAATTGAATTAGATACATAATGTATTGAATAAAGAGATTCTTCTTGCTCTCGAGAAGTTGAGGAAGATGCATGTGTAGATTCTTCTTTGTTCATCATAAAACCAAACCGATTGTTTCAACACATCTGTATGGGTGGGTTTATGCCAGGAAAGGTCCTCTTTTTCACCCAAACACACTAAAATAGTTTGAGCCACATACTATCAGTGAAGTCTCTTAAGAGACCAAAGTGTAAAAGGGTAGCAAATTTTGATGAGCGATTACTCATAAACCATGGCACTTAGAAACATTTCATTTGAGGCTACAAGATTGTTGATGCGTGTTTTATGCACTTCTCAATATAGGTAATGCATAGGTGCATCACCTCTCTTGAAAGACAATCTTCCATAATCAAATTGCATAACACTATCCCAAGGTCTCTAATGTTAGGTCTTGACAGTGCTTGAAATACCTTAGTTGATTCATGTGATTTGCTAGTAATCATAGGGTGGACGTACAAATGAGTTACAAAGTGTGGGAAGTTGGGTTTACAAATGGAGTTCTTAAGCTATGAAATTAATGTGCAATTACTGCAGGTTTAAAAAAATAGTCCAAAACTCCTATTTCAACTTTAGATTTGGCTTTACAATGTGCACTAAACCTTTTTCAAAGTCACTACTTAAAAGAAAAGTCAAAAGGGTAGGGAAGGGAAGAAGTTCCTAGAGCTAAGCTATGAATGAACAATAATCACAGAGGCTGCCATAGTAGATAAACTTCCTAAATTGGGTTTTTCTTGGCCAAGAGGAACCTACAATTACACAAAACCAATGCAATCTCCTAAGGACTGCAGATTTTTAGATTGCACACACACATCATGAACATGCCATTGAACTAAATTGCAGCAATGAAGTAAGGAAGCTCAAATTAGCTTTAAAAAGTGATTTATCATCAACAAACCACAACAAGTATGAGCTAGAAATTCATCAAATAGTATAACAACGAACACCATTATCACTTCCACTCAAGAAAATAGCAACTAAAACTTACATGGAAGTAGAACCATGCACACATAATGAGAAAACTCAAAAGAAACACCCATAAATCATGCAATGTTGCTCTTTATTGCTATAGAATTCTTTTACACCAACTCTTCAACCATTTACAAATGAGGGGGAGACCCCTATTTAAAGTTTTCCAAAGCCCAAATGAATGGCTAGGATTAATTTACACTGTGTGGCTTAGATTTTTTTTTACATTAGGGTTTCACCTACCCCCATTATGTAGTAATTTAAAATACAACTTTTTCTTTTCCCTATTTTGTTCTCTAGCGACCTTGGTGTCATAGTAATTTTGTCATTTAGCTACTTACTCTTTTACTGTAGCTGGGATCGCTTGAAGGCTACCTTCGGTTTGATGAACTCCCAACATTTTCTTCAGTTAGTCGGATGATCCTTGCTTGCAAATTTGCATCACTATGGAATAGATTGATTTCCATTGATTTGATGGGACAACCCTTGATGGACCATTATCAATTGAAAAATATGAGAGAATTTCTAGAAACTTTTGATTTTGGTAAGCAATCATCTGGCCCTTTGGCACCAATTTCCTCTATCGTGCAACCACCTATCTGCTAGTCCATTTGGTGAGTTAATCATTGTTCAAATGAACATCCTTCTATTGACAACCCTCATCGGCACTGGTACATTCTCATAGATGTACATGCAAAAGTAGACTCACAAATGAACCATCATGTGCAATCTCCTTTGATGATTTCCAAAATAAATCCCTGCACAAACAGTAGATTAAATTAAGATCATGCAAATAATGATATAAACCTTTTTGTGTGACCGTTTGGTATTCGTGTGACCATATAACGCTTATTTCAAATGGTTGCTTGATTACAATTTAAGTAGCCTTATCATTGCATATTAATAAGTAGCAATAATACTTGAGAAGGGAAACTATGAATCACAACATTTTAGGTCTAAAATCATTCTGGGCTCTTAATTTCACTTGGTTCTCATAATTCGTTGCACACATATTAATCACATTAAATGCTTTCCCTTGAATTTTAGACTTTGTTTCTATGGAACCATGGTCTTCCCCTTAATTCTATCACTTGCATTGTTAAGGGAAATTCCTCTGTGGCAAGTCCATTTGAAGTCTTAAACCTCCCTTCGATTTGGAAAAATAATGAATAATTAAAGGGGACTATCAAATATTTTCATTAATGAGTTCAGATCATGATTCTTGTTTGTGCATTTTATCTCATAAATCCCGCTAATCAACATATCTCAAGAGTCCATTAAAGTAATAAGGATTCATTAAAATATTTATGATCATGGGAAAGCTTTTGATATCTTTATAAATACTGAGACATTGCTACCTAGAAAACTTCATGGATAGCTTTCCTCAACATTAGCCCCCTTTTCCAAATGTTATAATGCTTGCGGGAACACTGATCATGAGCGCCATCCATGGGTTGAGGGTGTGGGAAGATGACATAGGAATGCCATTGTGGTCGTGGTGAAGTTGAACGTTCTTCGAAGATGCAAGATCCATGTGCACAATCTCCATCAGGCAAGAGCCACCACTAGCTACCTTGCAAAGTTGTGTCCTGTCACCACTCAAGGCGTGGGTTCATTTCTTTGGTAATTAAGGAAATTACCCTAGAAATGCGGGTTTGATTTTATTTTTCCCCTCATTGGGAAACATACATTCACATTTTAGATGTCCAACGAACAACATATCTCCTTGTATCGACGTAGTTAGAAGTAGTATTGATCATAGTTTTCACATTCACCGTGAGAAGGCCGACTTCATTTTGAAAATATCTTTGTGAGTTCACTCTCAGACGGGAAGGAGGGATCCTAACACTTCTCAATCAAATCCCCATACTTGGACAACAACAAGGAATTTTGTTTATCTTCATTAATATTACCTTTGATTTCATAACTATGTCAATTACCCACATACGGGGCCTTGAACGGCTAAGGTGGATGGCATTGAGAATGATAGACCCCGTACATCGAGCTTTCATAGAGGAAAATCCATCCACCACTGCCAAGTTGACCAAGAATTTTGCAATGAATCTCCCACAAACTGCATCAGCTAAACATTATACCATTGTTTAGAATCAGATTCCATCATCGGGCTTCGAAAGCACTACATTATCACTACATCCAGTCACGTACTATGATTTCATGTCCCTTTTGATCATTGTAAAAGATTTCACCTAGGGGAGGTTGACATAGCCTCGTGAGAGAAACAAAAAAAATCCATAATGACTGCACTTTTAATCACTCAGACTCGATCGTTGCAACTGGTATAGTGGCAAGATTCTTATTGCCATTTGGAGAAAACAACACAAGACAACAATTAATAATGCCTTCAAATAGCTTTCTTCGAGAGAGGCAAAGACAATTATATCATTTAGATGGCACCATCTCGATGATCTTTGGGAACTGCCCCTTTACAACTATTGGCTGCTTCTTCATTCTATTACTGTAGGAATAAATGTGAGGGAGGACAATGAAGTCTACACATATAAAACGAGCTCTTGATGGCTAAGACATAGGTTAACTATGAAAACATTGTGGCAGGAGGTAGCTCTAAAGTTTACCTTGGTTGATGGTGGTATTGAGAACAATGAGAGTTACAAAGAAGGCATTCGTTGAGAGGTCTATGGGTGAGAGGAGGCGAAAAGCTGGAGATCTATCGCTGTGGCAACAACATTGTTGGTTTAACAACCAGGAAAAGATGGAAGCCCGCGTTGCGGCATCCACATGGGCGATAGTCATTTTCCATAGCCAGTTTTCTCTTATCTCCCTACTCTGTGCCCAAATGAGATAGTTTTGAACTTAGTCTGAGGCAATCATGATCGACCCCTCAACCTTGTTGTTCAATAAAATTTGTGGGAGGAGGAATACTCCGCACTGTTATATAGATGGCACTAAAAGTATCGGACTCCACATGTGTGATGGCTATCCGTGGAAGATGCCAAATGGGGACGGGATGGCCGAAAGGTATGTGGAATCTGCAAGTAGGGATTCTGTCACGCAAAGTTGATGATAGCTATTTAGTACTCTTGTTATTCTTCTTGAGGTGGGCCTTCTACCATCGAACACACCTCCCTCATGCCAAAGAGATGTTACAATATCTATCATGATCCTACCTCCCCATGCTATCATAGAGAATTACTTATGCTTTAACTAGAATATTTCATCAGACATCTTATGATGAGGATCACAACCCCTACGACCAACCAAGGTCTAAGCAATATCCTTAAACTCCTATTCCACTCCCGTCACCCAATTAATCTTTATTTTGGGTTATTCTGTGTTGAACAAGTTCATAGAGAGCTGAGGTGGTGAAATGGTGCAGGATTCCCACGAGTTCCATGATGGATTCCGCATAAATGGAGCCTTCATTTTGAAATTATTATCCCACTTAACAATTATTGTGGTTACATTGATCCCCTCATAGACTTGAGTTTAAGCACTATATAATAGAGTGCTCTCCCATTTTGTGTCTATCCCTCATCTCGTAAGGTTTGTTGATCATGGAAGTAGTGTGGGCCTGCCTTTTGTAGATGCCACCACCCTACCATATAATATCCTTTTACAAACCATGTAAGGTATGATCGATTTACAATTATCAGGTCTACAAATGTCATTTTCTTTCTAACCATTTATAATAAGTGTCTCACTTTTGAGCGTAGGAGTATATAGATGGGCAAGGTCGAATAAGGCACAACGTATGCATGAGGCTTGCGATTGAAGGAAAAGTTTCCAAAATAGCACTATAGCCATCAGGTTTCGCATGAAAGATCGTTGTCAGGTAGGGGAGCATGTAGTGCGGTGACGAGGATGCCATGAGAAAGACAACGTGAGATGGAAGAAACCTAGGTTGTGGGTTTCACAATTATAATGCCCATCATGCATATGGAGCAGTTGTACGAGGCACAAGGCCCACAAGATGATCTTGCCAACTTGCCACTTCTACGTAACTTCCTCTATAATTCTCAGCTCCCTTCCTTTCAATGATCGGTATGTAGAAATCACGTGATCTTGATGACTTCATAGCTAAGATGCCTAGGTGTACGCTCTACATCAACTACTCTTTTCTTCCTTTTCTCGGCTATCCTCTTATAATATTAACATTAAATATGGTGCTCATAATCATATTCTCTTTCTTCAAACACTCGGCTGTTATGCCTTCGTGTGGGCTTAGTCCACTTCAACAGTTACCACTCAGTTTTCCTCAACAGTGCTATGAGGGACTTATTAAGTTCGCTAGTTTAGGAGGCCATCCATGTAAATTAGTTGATCCACTTATGTTTCATGGTGATTCCTCAACACTTCATGTTATACCTATCCTCTATCATCAATCTAAGGTGAATCCCATGATATTGTTTCATTGGTAACTAGCGTGCACCGTTAATACAATATTTCCAACTCCTGATATCCCCATGTGAACTCACAGGTTATCATGATGTTAAACACCTGCATAAAATTTCCTATCACGTCATAGTTCTCGGGCATGTGAAGCAACTCCATTCATTTTAACAATATTCCTCTTGAATAGTTGGTTAGTGCATATGCGACAATGAGTAGTGGGAACAAAGGGGAGTGGAGAGCCATCATAATCATTCTGTCAATGGGAAAACCACATAGGTGGCACTATAGTCATTAGACCCCACAGAGAAGATTTCCTTTGAGTAGAGGAGTGCGGGAGATCATCGCCCAAGCGGCAAAGCAGGAAGCAATATATGCAGAGGATGAAGTTGGTAGGCGAGCAGGTGTGGGTGGTGGAGGTGATGGTGCCACTTGAAAATGGTGGAGCATTGACAACCCTCCATGTATGTGAAGCCCGCATGTGATGAATCCACTTTGAACTCACATGAATAAGGATGCAGGAAGCCAGGGTGAGAATTCCATTTAAAAGAATGACAGAGGATGGGCAGAAACCCACATTGCGGGTCCTGCATAGACGGTTGTAGTCAATGCTAGCCTTGGAATGTCATTCCTTTTGTAAAACTTAGGTGCCATCCTCATATGCCATCATTTTAAAAATGAAAAGTTGTAATGTATGGTGACATCCTATTAACTAAAGATTCCCTTTATGCTTTGAATGGGGTGACGCATAAACGGATAGCAAGCACGACAGTTGCAAAAACATATTAAGAATGTCATTCAAGAATGGCCTAGTAAGCAGTGACGATGGGGAGTTGCAGGCCCAAGGATTGGAGAGCAATGAAGGGTTACCATTGTGGAATGGTGGTGGGGCAAAAACAGGTTGCACACAAAGACCCATGATTATTTGACCAGCTTTGAGGCATGTTGGGTTTGGTTTACTTCCGCAACAACAAAGATAACAATGACAAGACTAAATGTGGAGCTCACCAAGTGGGTGGTGGTTAAGGGTCGGCCATCACGAGAACGATAAAATAGGGACAAAAACCTACATGGGGCGACCCACAACTGCAAGTCTAAGGAGCACGAAGGATGCAACAACGAAAATGGGTGTAGGGTTTTCCCGTCGGGTAGACACATGGACTTAGCTATAGGTGAACGACGAGACGCGAAGGTGAACAACAAAGGGAAACTTGTGAATGTGGGTTCGCAAGGGTCAATGGATGCAAAAGCAAAGACCAAGGGGAAACTTGCAAGGCTAAGCCCACAGGGTCAAATGACTTAGTGAAACTCAACTAGGTAAACTCGACCAATATGAAGTTGATTGTTTTAAGGCTCATGGCCAATTTGGGCTTGGAAATAGGGGTGTGAAAAATGAGACAAGGTCAAAATGACTTGACCTAAGCAAAAATAGGGAGTCCCTGCCTACGACAGGGTGTGTTGTGCAAAATGTGTACAAAAAAGATCACATAGGGCCCCTCTACAATATAACCTTTCTTAGTTTTTGATAGATCCAAGTCGTTTACCCATGGTGTACATATTTTAATTGATGGAAAACGGGTTAGTTGCATGTAGTGTAGAGTCACAAAGTGGTGTAACTTTTGTTCTATTTTTCATACAAATGAACCAACTATTCCAACATGTCTATATGGGTTGGTTTATACTAGGAAAGGTCCTCTTTTGCACCCAAACACGTCGAAACAGTTAGAGCCACATTCTATGGGTGAAGTCTCTTAAGAGACCAAAGTGAAAAAGGGCAACAAACTTTGATAAGTGATTACTCAAAAAATATGGCACTTGGAAACATTCTATCTAAGGCTACAGGATCATGTAGGGCCCCCTCTAAAATAAGCTCTCTTGGTTTTTGATACTTCCTGTAGACACGTCAAATTTGCATTATGCATATTCATCCACTCAATAAATAAATCAAATGCATCACATCCATTCACCTAGTAAATCAGGTTCTTATCATCAAAAGGTTAATCATAGTTTAATTAAATAAATCAAGCTTTATTTAATTAAAATCTCAAACATGCATCTTCCATCCTTTTCTGATTTAAATAAAACAAATATTTAAGTCTTAAAAGTCAAAATCATCTAATCAGCATTAAATCAGCATAATCATCATCTATTTAATCTAACCCTGATTAAATGTTAATCCCATCCCACTTGCATTCTCTAGATATCTCCACTTGCACAATAAATCAATTTTATTGATTTATTAAAAAGCCCCATTTTCCCTCAACATCACAAGTCAAACATGGCATTTATTGCTCTTTTTTCTTGTTCCCTCTCAAAATTTATTGCAAATTTGAATTCAAATTCTCCCTCTCATGGGCACTCTTCCCAAATCTTGCACATGCATCAACCACTCACATGATGACAAGTGTCCTCAACTCATTGGCTTGATCTTTAGTCCCACATTGGTCCCTCTTCAACACTCAACATTTGAAAATCTTTAAATACAAGCTTCATCTTTGAGCAAATCCTCCACAATCTCTTGCAAGGTTACTCTCTTTATTTGAGATTTGATCTTGTCCATTTCACTCCGTCATCTCCATCATTTACACAATTTAAGCTTTGATCAAGGGTTGGGAAAGGGTCACTAGCACATGTGACACCAATCCACTATAAGATGCTAGTTTGATTCATTAGAATGATGCCCTTCTATGTTTGCTTGTTTCTTTGGCATCATTCTTGTGATTAAATGAATCTTATAGGGGATCTTTTGATTTGCTTTGGTTTACTAACAATACTAATGGTTTTTGTTTTTGATCCAATGCAGATTTAGGGTCCTACATTTGGCGCTAGAAGGAGGGCACCTTTATTGTTAGTAGATTCGATCACTAACTATAGATATAACATGTTAAAATCCAAAGTTTGAATGCAATAGGGAAACCATTCAAGCAACAACTTTCTGTGTATAATTTAATGCGTAGTTATTATCCTCTGTCTCCTATCCATGAATGATGTGTTGTGGTTTAAACATTTTTTGCAAGTTCAGTGCAGGCAGAGAACACGGGAGAAGGTTGTGGAATGCGCTTTACATTTTCCAATTACATTTTCTTAAAAGTGTTTAAGGCTTATTCAACAAATCCATTTTTGTGCATATCCTATAATTAGCATACTTCATCAGATAAATTTTTCCTCATGCTTTCTATCAAACAGTCCACACGTTTTGTCTAGGCTTTCACATTCTGTCAACAATCCCGTGCCTTACCTACGCTTCACATTTTTTATAGTCATTTTGTCAACAGTTCATGCACCTTGTCTATGCTTCCATGAACCATTTATCCAATGCATTCACATATATTTGCATCCATCATCTTAGTTATCTTGATCTTGATGAAATTTTGGAGCACACTTTATGCATGCTTACGGTAAACATCTTGACATGGGTCATTTTCATTGATCCTATCCTATCCTATGTTATCTGAGCCATGAAGCATTATCCAAATGAGCATTTGTCATTTTAGCACCTTATCTTATCGCAAGATAAATCCTTGGCATACTTTGCGTGCTTACCATATCCATCCATCCATACACTTATTCGAGCATCCATCCATTGCATTCCATACGTTGCTAGACATTGTGGGTAGATGTGTGCATCTTGCTTCGAGAATAAATCTTGGTCTATGTCCTCCAACTTATATGGCGATCCAAACATTTGCAAACATGAAATAAAATTGGTCAAAGCATTTGTATCACTAGCCCATGACACATTTTGATGAGAAGACATTCCTTATCAGTCTTCATCTGTCATCAAACATCAATCGATATCAGTCACATCTAAGCTGCACGTCAAACGTCACATCAAATCATTTGAACAACTTTTGTTCCAAATCAAGCTTCATCAATCATGATCAATCAAATTCAATCAAAAAATCATCATCTCGGGATATCCTTGTGTTGCTTAACACTATCCTTTCATTGTTGTGCATCCTCAACAATGATTATCATCATCAGTCTTGATCAAATCATCATCAATCCATCATCATCTTGGAGATGTCATTCCCAATCATTGTGTTGCTTAACACTATCCTTGCATTGTTGTGCATCCTCAACAATGTTATCATCGTCAATCTTGATCAATCAAATTGTTGCATTGTTGTATATCCTCAACAATGTTATCATCATCATCAATCCATCGACCCGATCAATCAACCTTAGCTTGGTTTGCAGCTAAATCCATAAACGAAGCACTGATATCATCACACATATCCATATCCAAATCATCAAAATCATGCGAAAATCCAAAAACATCCAAAACATCAGAAAATCCAAAAACATCCAAATCATATCATAATCCAAAAACAATCGAAAATAGAAAACATCAAAAACATTGAAATCCGAACTACATCGTCTTTGAGCTTAAACATAGGCAAGGCTAATCTCTGATCAGCCCCTGAGACATCAAAATCCAAAAACATAAGAAAATCAAAAAGTCAAAAACATCGCAAAATCCAAAAAACACCAAAAATAGCCTCAAAACATTCCAAAAACGTCAAAAACATCCAAATATTTGAAAAAAATCCACCAGTCCCGTTTTGCTTTCACTCGAAATAATCAATCATCCATAATAAACTGATCATCACCTTCATCCTTTGGCAATGCAAACCGAAACAATCATAGCAAGCAACAAAATCAAGCTTCAATCGTAAAATCAAAATCGAAACAACAAACCATTGAACACAAAATCAAACTCTTGATCAGTCGCAAACATGTCAGTTGACCTTATATCAACAGCCTATCAATCAATTTATCAAACCATCCTCATTCCATACAATGCATGTCCTAGGATATATCGTTCCGACAATGGGCATCATTTTGGATATCACCTTGGATTCTTATCCTATCAAAACACATCGCTTTGGCTAGAGCTATGAAGAACATTGACTTGTTTGCGTACTTGATCTTTTCTTTTGATTTATCTTATTGCACTCATTCCAAGGACCTCTCGATGATATCCGAACGAGGGATTTAGAGAGATAGGAATGGGGCAACGATCATTATCTTTGGTCTGCTGTGCTTGTTGGACACTCTTGTAATATAACTTGGCGAATACTTGCTTTGTTAGGTACGCCCTAGCAAGGTTTATGTATGTCAAGTGTGAACAAGAATACTCCTATCTGTTTGTCGAGTCAAAGTCCATCACACTAAGTACAACGCCATCCTGGTCCTTCATACCTTGATGCATCGTACTTAGGCATGTTATCAAACATAAAGTAAGTGACCCTTTGAAAATCCCAATCCTTGATAAGCAAATCATCATCATCATCTATCATCACCATCTCTAATAAAGTCTTGACCAATCATGGACTTGTTGGATCCTCTTGTCATCATCTCATTTCCACGCTAACATTGCATCATGAATAGTCCATCATGCATCCATCCTGCATCCACAAACTGTTAGCATTTATCCATCATGCATCCATTATGCATTTATCTTGCATCCATAAATCATCAGAATTTTGCATATCATCTCACATGCATCATCATTATAATATAGATCTGTTAGTCTAAGCATCTCATAAATCATCCATTGCATAATCACAACATATCACATCATCAATCTCATCCACCTCATATCATATCATCATTTAAGTTGTTTAGAATAATATAGATTTGTTATTCTAAGCATCTTGAAATCATCTTTGCATCGTCATCCATAACCACCCATTTTGAACCTCTTTATTGTGAGATCGACCCTCAAATCGAATCTTTTCGCTTGATCTCTTGAGGGGGCAATGTACCAGTGTACTTCTTTCCTCTGGGGCATCCGAAAAATCAGAATTTTTTTGATTTCGATCGTGACAAGTTATTCTTTGAACCAACGCAACAAGTACATTGCTTCAAAGAGGGGCAAAATGTAGACACGTCAAATTTGCATTATGCATATTCATCCACTCAATAAATAAATCAAATGCATCACATCCATTCACCTAGTAAATCAGGTTCTTATCATCAAAAGCTCAATCATAGTTTAATTAAATAAATCAAGCTTTATTTAATTAAAATCTCAAACATGCATCTTCCATCCGTTTCTGATTTAAATAAAACAAATATTTAAGTCTTAAAAGTCAAAATCATCTAATCAGCATTAAATCAGCATAATCATCATCTATTTAATCTAACCCTAATTAAATGTTAATCCCATCCCACTTGCATTATCTAGATCTAGCCACTTGCACATATAAATCATTTTATTGATTTATTAAAAAGCCCCATTTTCCCTCAACATGACAAGTCAAACATGGCATTTATTGCTCTTTTTTCTTGTCCCCCTCTCAAAATTTATTGCAAATTTGAATTCAAATTCTCCCTCTCATGGGAACTCTTCCCAAATCTTGCACATGCATCAACCACTCACATGATGACAAGTGTCCTCAACTCATTGGCTTGATCTTTAGTCCCACATTGGTCCCTCTTCAACACTCATCATTTGAAAATCTTTAAATACAAGCTTCATCTTTGAGCAAATCCTCCACAATCTCTTGCAAGGTTACTCTCTTTATTTGAGATTTGATCTTGTCCATTTCACTCCGTCATCTCCATCATTTACACAACTTAAGCTTTGATCAAGGGTTGGGAAAGGGTCACTAGCACATGTGACACCAATCCACTATAAGATGCTAGTTTGATTCATTAGAATGATGCCCTTCTATGTTTGCTTGTTTCTTTGGCATCATTCTTGTGATTAAATGAATCTTAAAGGGGACCTTTTGATTTGCTTTGGTTTACTAACAATACTAATGGTTTTTGTTTTTGATCCAATGCAGATTTAGGGTCCTACACTTCCAAGTCATTTTCCCATGGTGAACATATTTCAGTTGATGAAAAATGAGTCAGTTGCATGTAGTGTAAAGTTGGAAAGTGGTGCAACTTTTGTTTTGTTTTTCATATGACTAAATTGACTATTCCAACACATTCATATGTGTGGGTTTATTCTAGGAAAGGTCCTCTTTCGCACCCAAACATGTTGAAATAGTCTAAGGCACATTCTATCGGTGAAGTCTCTTAAGAGACCAAAGTGTAAAAGGACACCAAAATTTGATGAGTGATTTATTGGAAACCATGGCACTTGGAAACATTTTTTTTGAGACTATGGAATCACGTAGGGACCCTCTACAATAAAATCTCTTGGTTTTTGATAGCTCCAAGTTGTTTTCCTGTGGTGAATAGATTTTAGTTGATGGAAAACGAGCTAGTTGCATATAGTGTAAAATTGGAAAGTGGTGTAACTTTTGTTCTAATCATCATACGATTGAACCGACTGTTCCAACACATTTGTATAGGTGGGTTTGTACTAGGAAAGGTCCTCTTTCACACCCAAACATGCCAAAACAGTTTGAGCCATATTCTACTGGTGAAGTCCCTTAAGAGACCAAAGTGCAAAAGGGCAACAAAATTTGACGAGTGATTACTCAGACACTGTCACACTTGAAAACATTCTGTCTGAGGCTACAAGATCATGTAGGGCCCCTCTACAATGACCTCTCTCAGTTTTTGATAGCTCCAAGTCTTTTTCTCATGGTGAATAGATTTTAGTTGATGGAAAATAGGTTAGTTGCGTGTAGTGTAAAGTTGAAAAGTGGCGTAACTTTTGTTATGTTCATCATACGACCAAACCAACTATTCCAACATATCCATATGGGTGGGTTTATGCTAGGAAAGGTCCTCTTTTGCACCCAAACATGCCAAAATAGTTTGCACCAAATTCTACTGATAAAGTCTCTTAAGAGACCAAAGTGCAAAAGGGTAGCAAACTTTGACGAGTGATTAATCAGAAACAATGACACTTGGAAACATTCCATTTGAGGCTACAAGATCAAACAGGGCCCCTTTGCAACAACCTCTTATTTTTTGATAGCTCCAAGTTTTTTTCCTGTGGTGAACAAATTTCAATTGATGGAAAACATGTCAGTTGCATGTACTGTAAAGTTGCAAGGTAGGACACTTTTTGTTTTGTTCTTCATAGGGCCAACAAATTACCACCAACACATCTAGGTGGGCAGATCTGTGCTAGGAATGGTCACCACGTTTCAATATTAAAGGTTTGTATTCTTTCCTATTTGAAGGGTCACAACTTTTCGCCTTTGAAAAGTCATAACCAAATTCATATCATCACTATTTGTGAGAACCTAAATTGATTTGTTTGCAAATTTTTAGATATTCTTTGGGAAAATGAAATTATTGAACTTTTAGTTGGTTCTGTTTCTATCATGCATGTCTCTTGAAGTTTTTTATTGACTATTGTAAGCATGCAATTTTAACTTTTAAAGTTGCATTTTTCTAATTATTGGGTTCAAATTCATGTTTAGAAATAGGATGAATATCTATAAAGTTTTATATTTTGAAGGTTGATTCATGGTGTCTTAATCTTCAATAATCCAATGCCCTAATGAAATTTAATAAGACTTGAATGCCTTGAGTTTTTGTTTGTGAGACTCAGTTGCTACTTTCCATTTTCTTTTGTTCATAGTTTTATGATTTTTTCTTTATCTACATAATACATGAAGCATGAAGCATACAAGTGAATGGTAGCATTAAGCATACACATAGAATGGTAGGTGTCCTCCTCAATGATATAAACCATGAAGCATACACATGAAGTGTGAAGCATGGTAGCATCAAGCATCAAGCATACACATGAATTTCCTCCATGAAGCACATGAAGCATGAAGCATTTCTATATTCATATGATTGATTTAATGTTCAATAATCTTACAAGAGAATAATGTTCAAACTTTATTATATATTTGCAATTATAGAAAAGAAGAGTGCATGGAAAGCACTTAGATTTTAAATATTTGAAGTAAACCATCTGCAAATATTTATTGAAGCATGGATTTATAATGTAAATATGGACACCATCAATAACAAATATTTGTATTAACCAAATAGCCATGTAGGAATACATCAATATATGTCGATATAAGTATAAATATATACAAAATAGCCATATAGGCTTACAAGAATGCCATATAGGCATACAATTTCAAGTATGTGCAATACAAAATATGTCAAAAAATTCCATATAGGAATACAAAAAAGGACCCCAATCAAAAATCATTACCCTCTACGTGAAGGAAACAAATGGGTTGTTCTTTGTTGGTCAATGGATGGCGATGCGTATGACACTTGTTTACTTTGAACTTGAGGGCTGCTCCTCCTATTTAGTTCCTGATCAAGCTTCAACTGTTACAATAACAAGTAAAGCCATTAATATATAAAAATTATATTATAAAAAATGTATTTAACAAAATAATCACTTACCATGACCAAATGATTTCTCTCCTCAAGTAGAAGATCCACATGCTCAGGCTTTGGCATGCCAAATTCCTATAGAAACCATCCAAATAGAAATGTAGCTTGGATTTTTTTGGCATGTTTAGGTATGAAACAAGACCTTTCCTAGCATAAACCCACCAATCTAGACATGTTGAAATTATCAGTTTGGTCGCACGAGGAGCAAAACAAAAATTACACCCCTTTACAACTTTACACTACATGCATCTAACCCTTTTTCCATCAACTAAAAACTTGACACCACAAGAAAACACCTTCAAGATACCAAAAAACAAGAGAGGTTATTGTAGAGGGGCCCTATGTAAAGTGACACAGTTTTTGAGTAATAGCTCATCAAAAATTGTTGCATTTTTGCACTTTGGACTCTTAAGGGATATCATCGGTACAATGTAGCTCAGACTATTTCAGCACGTTTGGGTGCATAACAGGACCATGCCTATCCTAAAAGTACCCATCCAAACATGTTGGAATAGTTGGTTTGGTTACACGAGGAGTAGAACAAAAGTTACACCCCTTTGCAACTTTACATGTATTTGACACTTTTTCCATTAACTAAAAACTGGACACCACAGGAAAATGCCTTAGAGATATCAAAAAATGAGGGAGGTTATTGTAGAGGGTCCCTACATGATCCCATAGCCTCAGATGGATTGTTTGTAAGTGAAATTTTTTTTGAGTAATAGCTCCTCAAAGATTACTACTTTTTTGCACTTTGGTCTCTTAAGAGACTTCGCTAGTACAATGTAGCTTGGACTATTTCAATGTGTTTGGGTGTGAAAAAAGACCTTTCCTGGAAATAAACCCACCAATTTGGATGTGTTAGAACTATTGTTTTGGTCGTACAAGGAGACAAACAAAATTTACACCCCTTTGCAACTTTACACTACATGTATCTGACCCTTTTTCCATTAGTTAAAAACTTGACACCATAGAAAAATTCCTTAGAGATATAAAAAACTGAGAGAGGCTATTGTTGAGGGGCCTTTGTTGTCCCATAACCTCAAAAAAATGTTTTTAAGTGACACAGTTTCTGAGTATCGACTCATCAAAGATTTATGCCTTTTTGCAGTTTGGACTCTTAAGGGATATCATTGGTACAATGTAGCTTAGATTGTCTCCAAATGTTTGGGTACAAAACAGGATAATGCCTAGCCTAAATGTACCCATCCAGACATATT